>JBCNJP010000024.1:3793183-3865637 GCA_039602395.1 Deinandra increscens subsp. villosa | reverse complement strand
CTAACAATCTCCTTGTTGAAGAATTTTCGTCCCGAAAATTGAATAACGTGATTAACAAGTTGGTCACAAAAGAAAGAAAAAAAATCACAAAAGAAAGAAAAATGTTTTCAGTCGTCACATCATCCCCTTGTTGAAAGGATTTCGTCCCGAAATCTAAGTCAATGACAATTGTTTCAAGAGTCAAATTGACAGCAACGTATCGGAAGAGTTCAGGTTCACCACTCCAAAATGAGTGATGGATGCTATGATCAAGAATGTGTACCCGATGTCGAGAAGTGATTTCCTATCAAACGTTCTCCAATGAGAAGAGTCGAACAACCGTATTATGGAGATCGTGTTGAGTGGCAAGGCCGAATTGAGTAACATGATACATAAGTAACCGAAATAAAAATTTCAATATCAAGAAGAACCATCCGAGTAACCTCCAACTATTGTACCCATTGCTGGGAGTGAGATTTCCATTTCGTGTCTGCTTTCAATTAAGGTGTTCACATTTAGCAATAACCCAGGTGAATCAGAGAGAAGGGAATTTGAGTATGTGAGAAAATTGTGTGTGCTTCAAGTCAATCAGTGTTAAATAAACCCAATGTCGAACAAAAACGTCAACGTCTGATCTTACTGCCAATTAATAATGAGCATAGAATTACACAAGACTGATCAAGTTCACATGAGAACCCACTGATTGATTTAGTACTTTCATGACCAATTAAGTTTCACATGATTCATAATAACTTTGAAATTCACATTTCACGCAATAACGGTTCAATTAGCATACAAGTCTTTACGAAGGTTTCTTTTAAAGGTTTTTATGTGGTCAAAGCATACTAGCATGCAATCTATCATGAAGGTTTTTTTTTCTTTTAAACATACAACGCATACAATTGTCCCAACACCTTATATACTAGCATACGACCCTAATATGACATATCTATAGCATATAAGTTCATAAACTAACCAACACAACCCATACGGTGCAAACTTGACGGGGCAACTTCACACAGTCTTGTCATTCCCACCGAGGTAGGGGACATAGGACCTTGTATGGTGTATGGTTTTAACACTCAATCAAGTTATTATATTCAGAACATGTCATTTTCTGGTTCCTAACACGTCTCATACACATAACTAATCATGCAATTCTATACAACTTATGTTTAAACCAACACTTCAATGATTACTCAATTTATATACCCTAAACATAGGATTAGATTCTCAAATTTTAGCATGCATAAACACGTATGTTTTATAAACATTTCTCATGAGAAGATCATAAGCAAACAAACTATATATCATGGTTAAAATGGTTCAACAGTTATTCTCATACTAAAATATAACTGGTAACACACTGATTTTGTGACAAAAGGGACTGAGGTCTAAAGAGAAAACCAATCAAGAGCTTGTCATTTAAAAGGTAACGCGTAGAAGTTTGTTTTAGAAAGGAATTATTTAATTTGTTAAGAATTATTCGATAAACCACATAGACAATTAGGTTCAAATTCAAGTTGGATTTCAGTATCATACAACATATCATCATGCACATTACCTTGCTAAAGAATCCAAACATTTAGAGTGAAGATCCAACAAAATAAAGGTGTAAACTATGACGTACCGAAAATCGAAAAGTGATCTGCAAGATTACGCATGGAATCAAGCATGAGAATAGCAAATAGAGAAAAAGCGCCAACGGCTTTGTTCGTGTACTTGAGTAAGCGATGGAATAACAAGCTCATGATAGTCGCAAGTACAAATTTCAAGGATGACATGTGAGTTTAAACTGGCACTAGTGAAGATACCAACAGAGAGGATGCAAACAACGTAATGGATAGTATAAAATTCAGAGAGAAACATAAATCATGCTTGGTAAGATTTAGCAGGGAATTCGCGTGAATAGATATCGAGTGAATGTGTCAACAGTTATACAATCCGATAGAGTAAACATCTCATTAGAGAAATCTTCATTGTTTAAGCTCACAAGTGTGCCCAATCCTCTTGTTGTTCTTGCGCTTCATGTGTCGTGCTTTCTTTCTTGTCAAAACATCGGTTCAAATGGTCTTCGAAAGTAAGATAAATTACAAAAGTGTTATAAAATGGTGTCTGCGAAACACAGAACATCAGGGTGTTTGCAATTGGCTTTGGCTTGTGGTGCCTGTACATATGCGTTTTTGCTAGGGTTCAGTGCAGGTTTGCCGCGAATCAAAAGATCAAATCGAGTGTTCCATAGAAAAGGATCGGGGATATCACCTCAGTGAATGCCAGAGAGTTTATAAAAACAAAGCAGTACACACGAAAGTGGTGTCCCTTAAACAAGAGTTGATATACTTTCTTAACACATGCTTCTAAAAAAATTGGAGTTATCCATTCGATCATGCAGTTTTTCATTCATAAGGGAAAATATCTGGTTTTCAAAACATTAATGTTCATCTGAGTTAGAACTCACGTCTGAGGAAACTCGCTTTAGGAGAGTTTTCTTCTAGACTCAGACAATTGAAAGCATAGAGTTTAATTATTTCGGGTATGTCCCATTTGGTATAAATACGTAAGGGTTATTTGTAATATCGAGGAAAGTAGCATTAAGTAGTTTTGTCGAGGACATAGTCCAGTTAAATGGAGTTTCTCAAGACGAGGCTCTTGTGTATGACTCTAAGGTTAATCATTGGTCCAGTACTGGTCCTACATTCAACGTGCCACTAATGTTTATATATAGGGTGTACCACAGCTAACACACCACACTACCAGCACCTTGAAAGTGTACCAGCAACCTACCGTTATTAGCTATTAGGTCTAACCACGTTGGGTATTGAAAATAGAGGACGTCAAGTTTCTCTCATAAACCTCAATACATTGTACGAACAAAACGGTGTACGTATTTCCATTCACAAGACTAGTAAGATGCGTAAGTTTTGTCATTCTAGTGAAGATAATCGAGAGTTTGGCACGCGCAGTGCGAATATCATAACGCTTCGGAGTAGAAAGAAGGTCCAAAATTTTATGTAGGCCATTATATTTAAGTTCAAGCTGGGTTTCATCATTGAAAGTTTCCTGAAAAGGATTATAGGGATCCGTGTACCAGAAATTTTCAATAGTTGCTATGATAGGAGTTTTAATAAATATACAATTGTATGGATAACTTGGTGTACTAAATGCGTAGAAGGGAAAATACAGGTCGATGGCACAATTAGCTAAAGATAACAAGAAGTTCATGCTCGATGGGTGTAAATAGGGCTCCCGTAAAAATCTTTGTATTGTTACTGCAATTGAGGCTGAAGGTAGTCTCATCATCAATGGTGTTAACTAGTTGAAAGGCCAACCAAAAGTGTAACACCTTCTGGTTCAAAGCTCAGAAGCTTATCCAGGACATAAAGGATTACAAAAGTGCGAGGATCAGAAGTTGCTAGTGGTCAAATCATGAAAGGTTCGAATCATGCAGACAAAAATCATTAGCACAGGTTCAGGAGTCCACTGGAATAGTCGTTGCGTTAAAACAGGAAGTCATTAGTTTGAAAATCATGAAGGTTTTTCACTAACATTACCCCCGTTAGAGAAAAAAAAATATGCTTGTGGTGAAGTAAGCAGTTTGTACAATCATGAAGATGTTGCTGGCAACAAGTTTTGTTTCGCACAAGAAAATCAAGGAGTACGAATCTTCGGAGGGTAACTTCATAAGAGCTTCCCGCCAAGAAATATGTTCCAGTGCTCGCGATATATTATTTTATATAACTCGTGTATCCACTGTTTCCTGAGTATTCATCCGATTAATGTACTTCCGAGTTGTCCCATGATCGTAAGGTTCCAGGGGTTTATATCGCCGGTAGAATCGTAAAAAAAATAGAATTATGATTCAGGATGAGTTCGAACCAGTCAAGGGTTTCGTCGAGAGTATTCGTAGTTAAGGAAGGCTGGTCATTGAAATACACGAGTGTGATAGTGTCCTACCAGGACCAACTTTTCATAATATGCTTCAAAAGGGTTCACGTATGGATTAGAATCCAATAGTAAAGGGGCGAAGTCAGGTGCGATAGCGTTTTCAAAGATCGATGACTTCAATTATTCGGTTGAGTTCAACATGTTCAGCATTTAATACCACGAGAGAAAAAAAAGTTACAGGAATTTGGTCCCAATACGACCATTGGCTTGCCTAGTAGGGTTCTACAGGATTTCCATATACTACAAATTACATTTACGTGTGCACCCGTAACTGTGATTTACTTTATATGATCACCCTAGTTCCTCTTACTTCAGCTACCAAGTATGGTGTGGACACTAACCCATGGTTATCTTGACCAGAATTTGTTAATGAGATAAGTTTTCGAGAATAGAATGCTCACTCAGATTGGAATGACCCACCCGAAGCGAGTCAGCTAGGAATTTAGCTCAATAGGATCTGAGTAGGGTTTATCACAATGACCCTAGCTTAGCTTGAAGTTAGAGAATAATTATCACACATACTGCGTGATCACAATCCGATACACAAAGAGGGAATTTCAGTCGACCCGCATCAGGTTTCATTGGAGTTATAAGGATTGTATTCCAGTTGTATTATTTCAACGCACAACGCGATAAAGTCGAGAAGGGAAAGATCCTAAGAGATCACAACAAATGTGAAGACGATCAGGATAACGAAAGTTGATATAAGTGCCCCATAGACAGCTACTTAAATTCATACCTTGCTAACTCTAGTGAAGCTAAATAATCGCGCTACTAGCACATCGAGATAAAATTTCCCGAACGGATGAGTTTAGAGATATACGTAAGGCATGTATAACAAGAACCTCCTAATCTAAGATAGAGGTTTAAGGACAAGAAGAGGTATTACACCACCTTCCCTATGTTGTATACATCCATAGTATGGGCACTACGTCCAGTTGTTCAATCAGGAGTAATCCCTGATAACAATCAGCTCGTCAAAAGTATAAACGTGATCCTTCGATCTGATTCGACGTCTCATTGTACATGAATGTTAACCAAGAGGTACACAACTTAGAGAGGTAAAAAAATGACTCAGGACTAACCGGCTCCTCGCCGTGAGTATAAGGGAATTGGATGATGTAAACAACAAATCATAAACCAGGTGCGTGTAGGATTGAGTATCACGATGCATGAGAGAAATGTTTAAGTGCAACTAATGCAAAACAGTTACAGTCTAAGACGAATCTTAGTTCGCTGTAACCTATGGCTCTGATACCATCTGTAACAGCCCAGACCCGTCGCACCAAGATTTTGTCCGCTTTGGCAGCCGGCATGCCCTCAGGCATCCGCCCCTCACGGATTTAAAACGCGTCTTGATAGGGGAGGTATCCACACCCTTATAAAGCGGTGCTTAGTTCTCCTCCCCACCAACGTGAGATGTTACAATCCTCCCCCCTTAGGGGACCAGCGTCCTCGCTGGCACACAAGCCGACGAATGGCTCTGATACCAATCTGTCACACCCCCAAAAATCCACGCGTGGAACACCATTGCAGGGAGCGTGACAAACCAGGATCGCCATCCATTAGTTACACCAAATGACCAATAATTAATAAAAACGTTTCATATTTCATTAAAATATAAAAAATCAGAGTTTTACATATGCGGAAGCGTAAATACAATAAAAGTACTAATGTAAAATAGTTGTCACCCGAGGTGACATGGCTTTTTCAAATACATTAAAGGTGTTTCAAAGAATCATGCATGCGTACTCGTGATACTCGAACATCCGCAACCTGAGAAATAACATGCTAAAAAGTGTCAACACAAAGGTTGGTGAGTTCACAGGTTTATCAGTTCAAAAACAGTTCAAGTTGTGTAAAGTCGACTATTCAACAACAGTCCCAGTTCATGTAAAACAATTGTTCATCGACAGTTCAAGTTTAAGTTCAAGGTTGTCTGTTCAACAACAGTTCAAGTTTATTTTAAAATCCAGATAATATATCAATAGCTAGCTAGGCTATTTTCAAGAAATCAGTGCACGTTTGAATAGATAAACTAGCTATCCAGTTACTGAAGCTCGACAGTTCAATTGTGCCTCGTTAAGACTAAGAAGTATATAACACCCGATCGATATCCCATCGATTCAGCGCGAATGACCCGGGTGGGGCTTGTCAGGCCTAGTAGATCTACCAAATAAATTCCCGCTGATGTCACATTGACAGTAACTCTAAAGTGAGGACTTTTCGATAAGTGTGCCACTATCATTCAGGTGATATAATTATCTAACAGTTCAAGTGTTTGCATGTTAATCTCCCCCAACAGGATTAAAATAAGTAAAAATGGGGCCGTGAAACTCACATTTGGGTGCACAGTAATTCCAGATAGATAATAACAGCAAGTAGCAACTAACAGGTCTTGTGTACTCTACCAAACACCTAACGAGCATATATACATAAGTGTGTGTTCAAACAAAAAAAGACTAAGTCTAAACCAAAGATAATAACGAATGACGTTGACTAGGATATGACGAAGAGTAGTAATTCCAGAGCGAGTCGAGGACGGCATAATACCGGAATCGTGACACGTATAAAAATTGACGAAAAGCATATTAGTCAATACATGTCCATGAAATCTAAATAATAAAGTATTTGTATCAATATCAATATATATATATATATACATGTCAATATATAATTATATCAATAACATGTTTTTCAAAATAAAGTTATATATTTATAATCATTCATATAAGCATATATCTAATATTTAGAGCGTTCGTAACGTAGAATACATATATTTGTGTTTGTTTAGTTATGTTTTAAATAGAAGTCACGAGATAGATCCGATTAGAAACCTGTAATGATTTTTAAGGGTTTAAAACAATGTTATAACGATCAGTGATAAGTTTTTAGGCAACAAAAGTTCAAAAACATCAAAAAGAAATAAACAGAAAAATAGTGGAGGTCACCGGGTTGGAACCCGTGACCTCTACTCTACACAATAGTATTCTAACCACCAAGCTAGCGCCCATTTTGTTACAAATCAATGATCAGAACAGTTTGATGTACACAGTGACTAGAGAAACCCAATTACAGAAAAATATAAAAAGACTGTGGGTAGCCATGTTTCGAACCCACGACCTCTCGGATACGAGTACACGCCCCAAACCACTGCGCCAACTGGGCGATCAATAATTGACCCGAAAACTACGTTTATAACCCAACCCGACGTGGTGTCATCTCCCCCACTACAAAGCCTGATCCGCCGGAACCCTAATCCGGTCGCCGGAAAAAACGCCAAACACAATACGATGCATATAACGAATCGATTTATATGATATGATGGTTACCTTAAGTCGGAGATGGATTACAATGCGTTTCTCGTGATGAAATCGAACCCGAAACTTTCGACACGACGATGACGGTGGTGCCTCCGAGGGGTATTGCTGTGTTCGGCTTAACGGCGGCGCAACTCCGACAATGCACGAGATTTCTGAACGGAGTGCCAACGTCTAACAAACCGAACTGTGGTGGCCGGAATTCCTTTCCTCCGGTGTCTGTAGTGGTGCTTTCGAAAGAATGAGAGAAAATGGGATGTTCCGATAGTTGAGAATGTACAAATGATGGAATTATGATGGTTAATCAATCGAAGAGGGCTAGGATGAATGCATCGAGCGGTTACCGGAAAGTTAAGGGTCACCGACGACGGTTTCGTACATTCTGTGATAAAGTCTTTAAATTGACTTTAGGCAATTGACAGAAATAGTCCTTCCATGTTTTACACAATGAGATATGAGTTTTTCTTATTTACAATGCTAAACCCTTTAAGTTTAGTTAAGCTAAGGGATGTTTGGGATTTGGCACATCTAGTCCTTCAAGGTTTATAATCCGTTAATGAACCCTAATGGAGTTAACAAGACTAACTTGTATGATGATTAACCGAATATGTGTCAACACATATTTGACGTGTGACGTTTATAAAAATATAAACCTTAGCTAGTCACATAAAATCATAAATAATAACTCCTTAAATATATATTTTGAGTTCACATAAAATGATGAGCCATGAAATCATAACGATACGTAATACAATTCACATAAAATTATAAAAAAAACAATTCATATAATTACGTGCCACATTGTCACATAAAATAATAGATATAATGTGTGTGTGTATATAAATATAAATATATATATATATATATGGAGAGGATCATTTGAGAACCAATTTGATTTGAGAACTAAAAAGAACTAATTTGAGCCACAAGTTTATTTACATGTATCCCCCTCCCATGAATTGTAGTGGTCCCCTCTGAAATTTGTGGTTGAGATTTAGTTCTCATAAGAAAAAGTTCTCATTTGAACCTAACCTTATATATATATATATATATAATATATATATATATATATATATATATATATCATATAAAAATCATAAGTTCAATTGTCATAGAAAATGACAAAGTGTTCACATGAAATCATAGAATATGATTTATATAAAATCATTAAATATAAAACGTCTGGACTCCCGTGAATGCTCGTATAGTGATGGTTACACAAACCCTAGATAATAAAGTCAACACAAGTCAATCTCATAAATGTTCACACAACATTTATATCAATTTAGGTTAAGTTAAATCAGGGAAAGACCTGAAAAGTTAGATTGTCACACTTAGTGTCCACATTTTACTCCTATTATGTTCCAAGTAATACAGTAAGAGAGATATTGTACATAACTATAACTAATTATGGTAAAGAAATCTATAACTAAGCCAGCTTTCCGAAAACTCTTCCTTGATAGCTTTCCCGATTATCCCGTCCGTGCCTTTACTTCTAAACGTCTCCGCAGAACCTAGCATACATACTTTTAAAAAGTCAGCTTACGCTGGTGAGTTCTACCGTTTAGTTGAAAACCGTTAAAGTGTTTACTTGGTTTTCACAACACATTAATAAATCAAATATAAATCCTAACACGTATTCACTGATGCGTAAAATGTAGTCTATTAAAATTAATCAAGTTTGAAAGGGTAGTTTACCAGCTGACTACACTACACACTATAGGGCAAGTGTACCCGTCAGGTGCAGTAGAGTATTGGCAAGTACTGAGTGTCAATCCTGGGAGGCGTAATCAATCTCCCGATATTAGACCTTCACTAATAATTAACCTATGATGATTTTGATTTTTTGATTTTTTGTTTTTTTTAAATAACTAAAAAGGAATTTAAGAAAACACAAACACGACAGAAAGCTTTGAGACAACTATCAGATGAGAGGGAACTGCCTAGACTTCGACTCCTAATATGACTTGCTAACTTTCCAAGAATGACCTATCGGGATGACGCCACTATCCACCAGTTATATCCTATGTGAGGTATCTACTTAGGGACAACTAACCAATTAAATATTCAATTACTAGAATTATAGACCGATCCTAGCAATATCGAATTCAATAATTAAGCGCAAGTGACTACTATGTTGAAGTGCTATTTAGATCTAACTACCTATTTGAGGCTTATTAGACCCACAATCCTAAAATACCAACTATCATAGACAATAGCTAATGCTCTAAAATTATCAAGCAAATTACTTATGACCAACCAAATTTATAGAAAACTCCTAACCACAAAATTATGGCCTACACTGAATTTGTCAATTTACTTAACCACAAACCAATGATAAGGAAGTCAACTAGCATGCACATTCATTCATCCAAACAAACATACATGGACACAAATCTGTAAATTCATCCACCAAAACCAATTAGTCAATACCTATGTGAGGATCATGCCCTTAAATTCAAAATATTTGATTTGAACACTTAAGAAATAATTTAGAGCCAAATAACCATATGTGACGTATTACCCAACCCTAAACCACACCAATTAACAATGATGGACAAATTATAACAGATTCATGTATTCAAATTCAGCCAATAACAAGCAACTTTCATAAAATCAATATAGACATCCCGAAAAGTGAAACTAAGAAGTCAACAATTCATAAAAGTCATCTAGGCCTAGGTAGTAGAAGAGATTTAGCCTAACATATTCATACCGTTCATAAACATTAAATTTATGAATGAACTCAAAGACAAGGTGTAGTCAAGAATTAAAACTAGAAAATTAATGTTGAAGAATAAGAGACAACCAAACCGACTAGCTTCCACAATCTCCGATCTTTTTATCAACCCTTCTCTCGTCGTTCCATTGCTTTCTGTCAAGTGATGTTTTTTTTTCTCTTTCTCCGACTTTTTTTTTCAACTTTCTTCCGCCGTCCCCCCTTTTTATTCCATTCGCCATGACCTATTTTCTTTCTTTCAATGTTACGTGAGCCCAAATCCACATGCCAAATCCCATTGACTTTTTTCCCAGGCCCACTTGAACATCATCCCGTGTCTTGTTTCTGTTCTGTTCTGTTCGCGGCCTAAGTAAATCACAATTTCTTCCTAATCCTTTTTATTTTGTTTGCATTGAGACTTGTAAATATCACAAATTCCATGGTATGTTTTTTTGATGAACTTGCATTAGGAATTCTTTAGCTCAAATAAAATAATCCAACGTCATCTTTTACTTTAATCCAAGCATCCAAACGACTAGTTTCCAATTCAATAATAAGTGAAGTCCACAAACGAGCTTAACTATATCGTTTTAGACCCTTTCTACTCACGGTCTCCTAAAAACATATAAAATTCAAAAAAGAACCAAGTTAGAGTAATATTCAGTAAAAAGAATGTAGTAAATACTATTTAAAGTGTGAAATATTCGATTAAAAAGATGTACAAATTAAGGTACATCAAATATCCCCACATTTAATCTTTTTCGTCCTCGAAAAACTCGCAATGGAATCACAACTGGAAAAATGACTTTTTTCTTTTTTATTCTACTCTACTCTAATAATTTTTTTCTGATATACTTACGCGCTAGCAGCAATCACCGATATCTCTATCCGACTAAGCCCAACCACCAACAAATGATGCCCCCAATCATGCCTTTATCATTCAATTTACATTAGCATTCTATCTATGTGTCTCACACTTAGGATTCTTAGCTAGTCCTAATCCTATCTCAAGGAAATCAAGGCCCGGGCTAAACCATTCCAGATTTTGATCCACCACAATAAACAAAAACATATATGTTAAGAGAATGGTGGATGTTTGATGGATGATGTTTTTGAACTTTATAACAATTTCTTTTTTTTTCTTCGCACCTAAAACCATCCTCACCCCAATAGTATATCTCCGGAGTCACTATCCCTAGAGGTAGTACATAGGATCGGCGGTTTATAGCACTTTATTTGCTTTTTTTCATATTTTCTCTCTCTTTTTTGTTCTTTCTTTCATGTATAAAGCTCAGATGGTTGGCAAGAGGCGGGGCACCACTATTTCTCGGATTTATTCTCATAAAAAGATAATAGCGTGCCATAAATTCTCAAGACATATACATCTTTTCTTAAAGTGGTACCTATCAACCTAGTCAATAGTTTCAGCTTTACCAATCCCCCCAAGGTGAAAACCCACAAGATATCCTGATTTATTATTTTTTTATCTATTTATTTAACAATCACAGGATTTTTAAGCTATCATTGTCGGTTGGGCCTACCAGCACATCACTAGCTAGACGCGCTTTCTATCCTTACTTTCTTCTTCTTTTTCAGTTTTTTTTTCAAATTTCCAGCTATATCTATCATTTTCCATTTTAGTTGCAAGCAATCAGGGACATTTTTAAAAAATTTAAAAATTGTCAATTTTTTTTTCAGTTTAATTTTTTTAGACTTTTCCTCCCCACACTTTTTTTTTTGAACAGTAACCTCCCCACACTTGATTTTTGCACTGTCCTCAATGTGAAAGAAAGAGAAACAAATAAAAGGATGAAAGAAACTGAAACTCCCCTGATTTGGTAATTGCATTCTCTGATAATGTAGCTTCCTCTCTAGCCATTCCCGAACTGTTTCTCTGATCTCTGATTTCTGGAGCACTGGTTATCATTTCTGTACACTTGGTCGAAGATGTGAAACACACAAAATAAAATAAAATAAAATAAAATAAAGTAAAATAAAATAACATAAAATAAAATAAAATAAAGAAAAATGAACAAACACATAACTCGGGTTGCCTCCCGGAAGCGAGTCTTCAGCCAGACTCGATCCCGCAATTAGTTGTTTGGGACTTGGAGGTCCACTACCTCCTTCTCAGTTGTGTCAACCGGGCCACCAAGGTAGAGCTTCAATCTATGCCCATTGATTTTGAATGTTTCCCCCTCGTCGTTCTTGATTTTAACAGAACCGTACGGATACGCTTGAATGACTGTGTATGGTCCTGACCACCTTGATCTTAGCTTCCGTGGGAACAATCTCAACCTTGAGTTGTAGATAAGTACACGATCTCCCACATGGAATTCCTTGTGACAACCCGACAAAATCCAAGGTCAAACTCTGTAACTTTGACTATTATTATTCGTACGATTTCCTGAAATAAATTTAGTTGCTAGTAACAACTCATATGCATAAAATAGACGCTTGGCAAACTACCCGCGTTATACCCAGAAAACGACCCAAATATTATTTAAACACAAGAAATAGTTACCAAATACTTAAATATCATGTCACACCCCAACCGACGGCGGAATATGTCAGGGCGAGACGACTGTCCAGATGCACATGACAACTAGTAATAGTTACCAAATACTTAAACATGCCATTTTCATATATAAACAAATATTCGTACAATAATTTAAATATAAACATCAAGCATTGATTTAGTGTCTTTATCTAGGTCCGTAATCCTATCGTGATCAGTCAAATAATCCAAGTAGTCATCCTGCAACATGTATAAAATAGAGAGTGTCAACTACAAAAGTAGTTGGTGAGTAATCATAGAGTTATGTATATGAAAAGTCAGTGATTTATGCCATTAAGTATTTATTCATATGATATATTATAAAAGACTACACTAAAGAATAAAGACTATCCAAAAGAATAAAGACAATCCATTCACCACTCATAGATATAGATGTTATGTAACCAAACCTAGACAATAAGGGAGCAATCACCTATTTGAAGACAGGATTATGTCTCAATATCCTAGGTGGGTTGTCAACCAATAGATCTGTATCTATCATTGTTACCACGGCACGATGGTTAATGGCACATAAAAGGATAAAGACTAACCATTCATGATTTAAGATTTACGATTCCCACACTTTAGATATTATACATAGATACACATAATAAAGAACACACATAATATCATAGAAATAGAATGGTATCGATTTCGAAAAATGAATAAAGATTTAAGATTTTGAAATAGAATATACATGTTGCACCCCAAAATAAAAAAAATGGTTAGTAATACTCACTAGTCAAGTCATCACTTGAAGGAATCACCCTTCTAATAATAACAAGAGTTTATATCGCATAACATCCCACAGTAAGGGGGGTATGAGTACTCACTTGATGAGCGGATTGAGGATGAATGATAACGCTAAGAGTGATAATGATAGACCTTGAGTTTAGCCAAATAATGTAAAACTGGAGAAAATGAGCTTCCAACAGCTCCTGGATTGCACGAATTTGAGTGATGAAGTTTCGGACCAAAAATAGGGGTTTTGAGTGATTGATCTATGAAATTAACGACTAATTTTGAGCAATGGGAGTTGGTATATATGCTATCAGGGGCGCAAACTAGTAAAGACACGTTGTTGGGTGACTAATCGGCCGAATTGACACGTTTTGGAGGGTTAAATGTTGCTGAAACACGAAGAGAGCCTAGAAACACGTCTGCACGTTTTGGGGCGTACCGCCCAGAAGTTAGACATTTGGGGCGTACCGCCCCAAAGTGATTTTGGCAGATTTACACTTTTAGTCCCTGAAGTTTCGTTTTTGCAGTTTTAGTCCCTGAACTTTGATAAATTGACACTTTTAACCCAAAAAATTATGAAATTACTTTTATATAATTTCTAACTTTGGGATATGAAATATCATATTTTTTTTATAATTTTCTAGACTTCTGGTTAACACCGAATTTCGCGTGAAAGATCGGATTTTCTTTATTTCGCATTTTAACCTCAAACTTTTCGTGAAACCTTACATGTATTTACTCGTGTGTATAATTGTTATTCCTCACAAGCACTACATATGTTTGGTTTGCTCAAGTTTTCTGGTTTAATGGAAATAAAAATAATTAAAATAGAATTTCGGCATCGGGTTGGATTTAAATGAATATGGATTGACCGATTTGTCACAGTCTCCCCTACTTTAGGAAATTTCGTCCCGAAATTTAGTATAGAACTGTGATAAGGAAATATAGAAGATTATATCGAAAATAGAGGTGTACTTTCGATTAATGAGTATATTATATTACGAGCTTGATTGATACATGAAAGATTTGCCAGAAGTAGGAATATATTTCAACTAGAGTCAAGTTTAGATAATGATATAGATTTTGATATGGAATTACTAGGGTCGACTCTTGATAGTTTGATATAACCGATTTTGAGATTACATACGCGGAATGAGTATCAAGAATCGAGATTCAGGATATTGATTTGGATTTACAAGATTTTCCGATCTATATCAAAAACATTAATTATTGTCTCCCCTATTTTAGGAAGTTTTCTAAATAGGAAGAGATAGAATGAAATATGAGGGGAATTATTTGAATATAGAAATGATAACTTGAAAATCAATGAAATAGTCTTTATACAAGGTTTCGGATTTTCCTTAATAAGAGGATGTGTACGTTTCAGGGGGTTCTAGATGTGTCGCGACTCACAGCTAGTCCTTCTGTCACGTGGCACAAAGTCTATAAAAATCCAGAACAATCCTTGTCAAAAGTCATGACCTTTCGTTTATGACCAAAACAACTGTATGGTGTAGCTAGCATCACACACAATTGATGGCTATAGTACGAATAAGTCTTAGCTTTGCAAGAATAATGATGATTGGAGTAAACCACAAACGATGAATGATTAATACACATAGTTATGAAATTATGAAGGTGATAAAGGATTATAGGGTTTGGGTAATCAAAAACCAAGTGTCTTGGGTTTATTGATTTCAAACCTAAAACAAACCAACACCAAACTGATTTCGAATACCACGAACTGATTGGATTACCACATATCAGCCATATAGATCGAGCAATATAAATTTGAATACCATGACTTAACATGGATCAAACTACAAGCTTCGAGTATAGGAGCTAATATCATGATTATAGAAACGAAATTGAGTAATAAGATTGAAGTTCCTAAATCGACAATTGAATTAACTATAGTCGCATTTAGGAAGTAATTCATAGGAATTGAGTTTTGCATAGGACATGAATCTTATTCATGCATCAATTATTGACTTAACAATAGTTGAGTTTATGAAACAAGAGTTGAATGTTTGAGGGGAAACAATGTAAATTAAATTCATGATTTTGATTATCGAATCACCAAGTGTCAAATTCATGAGTTAATTAGCAAGCTTTCCTAGAGTAGATTTGAAAATACGTTTAGAGCAATCTCAAATATCGCTTATGAAGGTGATCATGAATTTATATGGATAGGAGTTGAGAAGGAAGTTTTGTGAGTATCGTAGGAACGTTTATCGAACCAAGAGAAAATCGTGATTTATTCACAACCATAGATTTGTAAATAATTCTTGATATATTCGTGGATAGAATAGATGTATCATTTAGGTTGAGTATATTTAGGAATATTGTCTAAATAGAGAAGATTGAAAATCTAGAATACAAATTATCTTTGTAGAAATAAGTGATTTGCGAAAATTTAGTATATGAGATTGACTGAATTCAAGTATGGATTGATAGTTCGTAGATTTTTGTGATGGTGAGACGATAAGGTGACTTGCAATGAAAGTAATGCCAGGTATAAGGTCAATACGAAAGTCGCCTTGGTGAACGGGAGGAAGATCCAATATGTCTTCAGAAACTTTTTAGGAAAGTTTCGTATGACCGAGGATATAATTTGCTCTCATTTCTTTTATTACGATCTTCTATAATATAGACCAAAGATGCAACGTACTTCTTGCGCAATTATTCGTGGGTTATGAGCTAAAATCACTGACTAGATTGTCGTCATAATTTACCAAAATTCGTATATTCTAGATGAGGTAGTAGGTGGTTCATTTACAACGCACAACTTAGGCAATGTAGTAAAGGATCTTGATGGTTAAGTGTGAATAAGGATGTTCAGATATGCTGGTAATAAGTAATACCAAGTCATAATGATTAATGAATTAAGTTAGGAGATACTCATGACTTAGAGATTTTAAAATTGTGAATGAATACCTTTGAAATTAATATGTATGTAAGATTATTTTCTTGAGAGGTCGTAAAGTCATATACTTGTACACATGTAATCCCGTAACCATGTGAACTTGTAAATTCCATAGATTTCCAGACAAGTGAACTTTCTGACATACATATTGTAGGTCCGAGATCAAACCAACTACACGATATTTGATCGTAAATGAGTGCGGAAACCTCAAATACGATTGATTCAAGAGAAAAGTAGATGAAATAGACAAGATCTAATGAAAAGATCAAGTCTTGAATGAAGAACACTACTCAAATGAAGCTGATCGAAAACTCAATAGATGATATAAATCGTAAACAGTGAAAGTTGTATTGAAAAGCTTAAGTTACAATCATAATCAAGTGGGTTTATATACTACCCACTATACAAATCGTAAACTATATGGAAGCCCACATGGCCCAATCATAAACACAAAACAAGCCCACTAACTAGTAAATTATAAGCCCAAAACTAATATAAACTAAGCCCAACACTAATGTTCATGCCTTACATAAATATAGCCCTACAATCTTCCCCTAGGCATGAATCATTAGATCACTTACGGCAGCAGCAGATCAAACCTGAATGTGCTTTGTACGTTGTTGGACCACCATCCGTTCTCTACGATCCGCTTTGCAGTTCCATCAAAGATACCAACCCTTATAGCATTCTCCATGTCGTTTTCATCTCCAAGTATGGGTTGGGTGGCTAGGAGCTTGATGTCTCGCTCTCCAAATCTTAGCAAGTCCACTGGATCGTAGAATCGGAATTGCCTCATCGGCTTGCAGAGCACCACCACTTCATGAGTTGTCGGATCGTAACACCAGCAATCAAAATTTCTGACCAGTGTGCCATCTTCGATCTCGTCCGAGATGTTAATGACTCTTGTACGCTTAGTGGGTGACCTCCTAGCTTCACCAATGGGCTGCCCTGTCACTGGGTCAGTCCCTGTCTCTATCCATCTGACCTCTCATGATTCAAAAACATTTTAAAAGCCTCTCAAACCACTTAAAAAATAATAATTCTCTTTAAAAAAATGTAAACTTTGAAGAATTTGAGAATTACGAAGCTTCCCCTTAGACTCATACCCGAGTATCTGATCGTGATCATAAAAAAAAATAAATTTTAAACAATTAAAAGACAAAAAAAAAACAAATTGAAAATGCACAAAATTAAGATAATCTAAATACTAGACAAAAACATACTTACCTTGAGATTGATGTTTTTCATGGATCAAACCAGACAAATCATTAACTGAGGAACCCTTTTCAGCTTCCGTTACTCGACGCTCTAGACATTTGCTCAAAAAAATTTGAAATCTCATAAACTCACATCCAGATAAAAACATTTTAAGTGCTTAATTGTGGTACATAATTACCGTCATGTTTAACCGTCCCCACACCCAATTGTTCATAGAAAAACCTACCCAACCTCAGAGTTTATTGAGGATTCACAAACCCCCAACTCGAGGAACCATGCAACACTGCTTTGACAACCACTTATTTCTTATTTTCTTGAATTATCGGTTGGTGATCAGGTCGGCCGCATAAGCACGCAGAGAAGACCAACAAAATAATTTTCTTTTCTTTTTCTTTTTCTTTTTCACAATTTTCATATATATATATATATATATATATATATTTTTTTAATTCTTTTTCTTTTTCTTTTTCAGTGGTGTTGTCATTTACAGTATAAACATGGCGTGTGAGAGAGTGAATACTAGGTAAATACCACTCTCAACCCATTTTTGCTGGGTCTCAGTTTTTTAAACTATGTAAACTAGGATGGAAACCTAAACATATATAAGAGTTAAGATTACTGCACTTACAATGGATGATCATTGTTTTTTATTTAGCTTACCGAACATCATCTTTGAGACGTCTTTCACTTCTGCCTTACACGTGTCAGTCTCCGATCGTCATGGAAATTTATATCACTTCCTACCAACTCAAGGCAAAACAAAAGACATCATAAAAACCTCAAACAGATATTTTTTGAATTTTCTGAGACAATTATATTTCTTCCCCTGTTTTTATGAGGCTTTTGAAAACAAACACTATTTTTGTTGTTTTAAAGATTTTTTAAAAAAATAAAAAAATAGAAATAAAAATTTGATCAGATCACTCCTCGAAGGAAATCATCCGAAGGCCTTCGACACACATTTCAAAATTAGGACGCGGGAGGGGTTTTGTGAAAATGTCCGACACATTCTGATCGGAGCTTACCTTTTGAAGCTGAATTAGCTCCCGATCATAGCAATCTCGAATGAAATGTACCTTTATGTCTATATGCTTGGTTTTAGAATGTTGGACGGGGTTTTTCACAATTTCCAGAGCAGCAGCGTTATCGCAAAAGATAGGAGTGTTAACGAATTCCATACCGTAGTCTGTGAGCTGGTTTTGGATCCATACTACCTGTGAAGTAGCGGCCGATGCTGCCACGTACTCAGCTTCGGCAGTTGATTTAGATACGGTATGCTGCTTCTTGCTCTGCCAGGAAATGAGTCGATCGCCCAGATATTGACATCCTCCAGTGGTTGACTTCCGATCCAAGTCACTGCCTCCATAGTCACTGTCAGTATATGCATACAATTGAAAGTCAGTGTTCTTTGGGTACCAAAGACCAAGCCTAGGCCTGCCCTTCAGATACCTAAATATACGTTTAACAGCATTTAAATGAGAAAGTTTAGGGTTAGCCTGATAGCGGGCACACAAGCAAACTGCATGCATAATATCTGGCCGACTTGCTGTTAAGTACACCAGAGAACCAATCATTGATCGATACGTGAATTCGCTCACTGACTCCCCGTCTGCATCTGCTGACAAAAGAGGTCGGGATGCCATTGGAGTTGAAATTGGCTTTGAGTCTTGCATCTTGAATTTTTCTAGAATCTCATTCACATATTTGGCTTGGTGAATAAGAATCCCAGATTCATCTTGTTTTACTTGCAAGGCTAGGAAGAAACTCATCTCCCCCTGATCGCTCATTTCAAACTTCTTTCTCATAATCTCTTCAAACTCGGTGCACAAATCTTCATTGGTTGACCCGTAGATGATGTCATCTACATAAACTTGCACCATGATTATGTCATCCTTCACCCTTTTCCGAAACAATGTCTGATCCACCACCCCTCTCATGTATCCATTCTCCACCAGATGTGTTGATAGCGTCTCGTACCACGTACTTAGAGCTTGATGTAACCCATACAAAGCCTTGTCCAGAAGATACACATAATCTGGATGCTCCTCATCTACAAACCCCGGTGGTTGAGACACATAAACCTCTTCATTCATCTCAGCATATAAGAATGCTGTCTTGACGTCCATCTGGTGTACCGTGAAATTCAGATAAGATGCAACCGCAAGAAATATACGAATAGCTTCCAGTCTTGCCACAGGTGCATACACCTCATCATAGTCAATTCCATGGATTTGTCGATGACCTTGAACTATTAACCTTGCCTTGTTTCGAACGATTATACCCGTGTCATCCTTTTTGTTCTTGTACAACCAACGAGTGGGTATAACCTTCTTGTTGTCTGGCCTCTTGACTAGTCGCCACACTCCCAGCTTTGAGAATTGATTTAATTCATTGTGCATGGCCTCTATCCAATTTGGATCTCTGAGAGCAACCATCACATTCGGAGGCTCAATCTGGGAGATAAAACATGAGTACATGCAGAAATTGATATCCCCTGTGCGGCTTCTAGTTGAAACTCCTGCAGATACTGGTCCAAGAATATTGCTAACTGGATGATCCTTGTTGATCCTGGATACCTGGACATCTGGCACAGACACAGAAACAGGCAAATTAGAAGAAACAACATTATCATTTATATCATTTATACCTGAACTTTGTGGAATTTCTGAATCATTATCACAAGTTCCTGAAGTTCCCGGAGCATCTGTGTTGACATTTGTGGGAACAGGAACTGGTGCCTTCTCACAGACTCTTTCAGTGTCAGGTCTTGATTCAGATGGCTGAGTGATAATCTCTTCTTCTTCACCCAAATTGTGAAGCTCATTCGAAAACTTGAATCCTTCAAACAGAGACCCATAATTAAAAATCCAATCAGGTCCGGTCCCTGCATCCGACGGATTGTCCTCAAGCCAGTCCACGTTGAACGCTTCAATGATCAAATCGGTGGTCTTGTTATAGACACGATAAGCACTATTTCCCGAATAACCAACGAAATAACACTCATCAGCTTTTGCCTCGAATTTCCCCACGTCGGACTGTATCAGTACCGTGCACGGACATCCAAATGTCTTAAAATATCCCACCATTGGCTTTTCTTTATAGACAATCTGATACGGAGTTTTCTCATGCCGCTTGTTCAACAAAACGCGATTCTGCACGTAGCATGCCGTATTGACTGCTTCAGCCCAGAAGAAGATTGGTAGTTTAGCTTCACACATCATTGTCCTTGCAGCTTCAATGAGTGTCCTATTTCTTCTCTCAGCTACTCCATTTTGTTGAGGGGTGTACGGCGCACTAAACTGTCTCTCAATCCCCTTAGCCCCACAAAACATATTCAACTCAGCGTTCTTGAATTCCGTTCCGTTATCCGATCTGATAGCTTTGACCTTCTTGTTCAGCTGATTCTCTATGAGAGTGACAAACTGTTTCACTAAGGCCGGAGTTTCATACTTGTTTGACAAAAAGTAGACCCAAGTAAAACGTGAGTAGTCGTCCACAATCACGAGACAGTAGGAGAATTTGCTGATGCTCTGAACTTGCATAGGCCCAAATAGATCCATGTGTAGAAGTTGTAGAACTGATGAGATAGAGTTTGCTATCTTCGGACGGTGTGGCAACTTGTGCTGCTTCCCCTTCGCACATGCCACACATTTTTCCACAGTTGAGAAGTCTTTGATGGGCAGCTCTCTGACATGCTCTCCCTTTGCGAGCTTGGTCAAATTCTTCATATTTGCATGTCCCAGACGACGATGCCACAACATAGCCAAATTTTCGTTTTGTTTTGAGATGAGGCATGCTTCTTCTGACGTTGGAGGATTGCCCATGTTGAGAAGATATGAGTTTGAACGTCTTGGAGTACGCATCAGTATGCACTCCTCGGGAATCTTCACGCCGGGCTTCAAAATGATGCATTCCTTTCGATTGAACATCACAGAATAGTCTTTGTCACAGATCTGAGAAACACTCAGCAAACTGTGAGACAGTTCCTCCACATAGTGTACGTCAGAAAAAGACAAATTTCTACTTCTCACAATTCCTTTCTTGCTAATTCTACCACCCACACCACCTGCAAATGAAACTCCTCCACCATCGAAATCCTCTACATCTTCCAAAAGGGACAGATCTCCGGTCATGTGTCGGGAGCAACCACTATCAACGTACCAGAGATTGTTGATAGATCTTCTTGGCTGTCCCTACAAGAATCAGAAATTAGTGAGATCCAGGTACCCAGGCCATAACTGATCTGGGCACACCTTTAGCATCAATGTAGTTAACTAATTGGAGGATCATTTCAGACTTTGATCCAGACACATTCTCATTTTGAATGTTGACTTTTGGTTTCCATGTGGTGGTTTTCTCTGGTTTCAACATAGTTGTTGAATTGTTCACAGTCACAGGTTTCTTTTGTGGTGAAATGACCTTTTTACCAGTTGGCTTTTTAACCGGTGTCCACTCAAGTTTCAGTTTAGTATACACAAGTTGTTTTGTTTGAGTGACACCCTTTTGTTTCAAAACCTGTTGCTCGGCTTTCGCTTTGCCATTAGGTTGATTAGCTCTTTTTACTTTAGCCACTTGTTTTTCAACAAATTCTGGTTTTATCTTGTGGTAAACTCCTTTAGATACATAAGTTTGTGTTGGAGTTCTGGTCACATTCCACTTATCAACAACAGGCTTTGTCACAGGTGCCTTTGCGTTTGAAACCTTAGACTGTTCAGTCTTCATTGGTTCAAAACACTGCTTCCCCTGAAACACAGCTTGTTGCTTCTGCTTTTGTTTTTGCTTTTCTCCTGTCATCATTCTCTCCAACATACTAGTCCGTGGGTTTTGCGGATAGTATGGTTGGTAAGGTCTATTCACACAGTTAGCTGCAAAATGTCCTGGCTTTCCACATTGAAAGCAATTCATGAGTCTAGGCCCATTGACATGACTACAGAGGTACGAACGTCTTGGGTAAGACGACTTCCACTCTGGCTTATCATCCCATTTGTGTATAACACGTTGTTTATCCTTATCAGATTGTGTAATTAAACAAAATTGTTCTGATTTAGATTTGGTTGTTCTATTAAAAGCCGACACAACATGAGGATAAGCAACAAAGTCTTTGGGCTTAGTCTCACGACCTATTTTTGTGTTAGGCACACGAATTTTAAAACCAGACACTTTTTTATTTGATTTAGAAACATTTTTTAACAACGATGCATCTACTTGTTTTGACTTGGATGTTTCTAGTTCTGACACAAGTGCCATTACATCATCCTTAGGTAAACATAAACTAGAGCTACTAGAACTACTAGAACTACTAGAACTACTAGACACGTGACTCTCTTCCACTCTCTGACATTCTGCATCCTTCTTAGAAATGTCTTTGATTTCTACTTCATTTGCACAATAAATAGATACATCAGAAGAGCTCACACAGTTATTCAGAGAAGTATTTGATGGTCCTGCTTCACACGCGTCTGTTATCACTCTATCCTTATTACCCAACCCATAAGTCATGTGTTTTTCATTTTCCATTTCCTCTTCTGTCAAAGGCTTCACTCCAACCAAGACACTATCTAAAGGAGGTCCTTCCTCATGCATTTCCGATGCAGATCTATCTATCTGATCCTCCTCTAAAATCATTCCTATTTGTTAGAGCATATTCCTATGCTATGAATGTCTCGTGTATTGTATCTATGTGAGCGAGTCTTAGAATGAATTGTAGTGACTATTTGGTTAGTGGCGTACCACATGGTCCGGCGGACCATGTGGTCCGGCGTATCAGTTTGATACGCTGGGCATTTAGTCACTTACTATAAATAGGTGTGTGTTAGAATGTTAGCTTAACTAGTTGAAACACTTCTGTCATTCTACACCTTTCTGTGTGTGTTTCTAGAGAGAGAGACTAGAGAGAACTTCATTGTATCTTCAAGTGATCAATAAGAATTCTCTTATTTACATCCGTGTTCATTACGTTTGATCAAAGCATGCAGTAGTAAGATCGTATGTCGTTTCTACAAGTGGTATCAGAGCATTTGGTTGCTCTATTGCTGTGTTTTTGATCAATTTTTCGGATTTTTAGAGAGAGAAAGTTTGGGTTTCTTCACGTTTTCATCAAATTCTTTCAATTCTGAGTGTTTCAACGATGGAAAATGATTTCTGAGTGTTTCTGGAGGGTTTTCGCACTATACTGAATCAAATTCCAGCTCCAAACATCAAAATTCGCGAAAATCAGTGAAATCAGTCTCGAAGTCAGCTGGTCCGCCGGATGAAATTTTGATCCGCCGGATGAGTGTTCTGATCCGCTAGGCAATCTTCATCAGTCTGATCCGCAGCAGTTACAGCGTATCAGTGTGATCCGCTGAAAGTTCTGGTCCGCCGTACGAAAATTTGGTCCGCCGTATCAAAATCTGAACCGCTGAAGATATCTGGTCCGCATCTGATCCGCTAGTATAATTCTGGTCCGCTAGTACATCTGATCCGGAATCTGATCCGCTAGTACAAATTTGATCCGCCTGATTGTTTTGGTCCGGAACTGATCCGTCGAGTTGTTTTGATACGCTGGCAGAATAGTGACTTTCACGAAAACTGACGTAACTTGCAAACCGTTTGGAGTTACGGAACCCAATACCAGCCAAAACGTTCGTCTTTCCGAGATCTAGGACGTGTACCAGCCTACGGCCAGTACCGAGCAGTTTTGACCCCCAAAATCCGCTTGGAAGACCTTCGTTTTTGAGTTCGAAGTTTTGAAGTATCATTTTACGTTGAAAAATGTCCGATTTTCAAGCGTTTGCGGCTATGCAAAGCACGGTACAAGCTATGCTCAATTTTGATAATGAAATAGGAACAAGTCAGAAAGTTCCCAAGTTGTTAAAATTGGAAGATTATCAAAATTGGAAGCAACGTTTCTCTGCATACATCAGCACAAATGATATTGATTTGTGGATTCCGATTCGAACGCTGTATGTGCGTCCAACTGACAATGGGGAATATAAAGAGATTCAAGATTTTGATAAGGATGAACGAAGAAGTTATGAACTTGAACAAAAAGTTTATGGTTATCTTACCATGGCTTTACCTACTGAGTTGTTACATCAATTCAGTACTTGCAAGAAGGCTAAACAGTTATGGGATGCTTTATCTGCTCGATGTGAAGGCAATGATCAGTATAAGAAGAGTCGAAGGAAAGTGTTGAACAAAGAATTTGAAAATTTTCAACAATACGACAAAGAAAATATTTCTGCTCTTGTTTCAAGATTTTCACATCTAATTAGTGAGATGAAAGTGGTCAAGATTGAAAAGACCGAGGAAGAATTGAAAGAGAAATTGATGGAAGCATTACCAGAGAAATGGGAAAATTATGTGTTGTTGCTTACTCATGACAAAGACTATTCCACATTATCATTTCATGATTTGACTGGAAAGCTTCATGCTCGAGAAATGGAAATGATGAATTCAAACAAGTCCACTGCTCAATTACAAAATCCTGAGTTGTATCATGGACAAAATTCTGCAAGTATCAATGCAAAGTCTAAATCATCTGGTTATGATACATCAAATCCACCTCAAACAGCATTTGTTGCTGATCATGGATCAGGAAAGTATGAAAGTTCATCAAGGAGGTGCAGTTTCACTACTCCTGATAGATCATCTGCTAGTTCGATTAATGGGAAGTCAGCTGAAGATTTAGTTGCGTTGTTATCTGGATTCATATCATCTTCTTCTGGCGATATATTTAGTCAAATTGGTAACTCTTGTTTATATAGAGAGGATTTGGATCATATGGATGAAGATCAGTTGAACAAATTAGATTTGGAGTGGCAGTTTGCTATGCTAACTGAAAGAGGTAGAAGGTTTATTAAGAAACATGGAACGACATCTATTTTTCAAGGAGACAAACTTGGTTTGAATAAGTCACAGATCAAATGTTTCAAATGTTCCAAATATGGTCATTTTGCTCGTGAGTGTCCCGCAAAAGAAAAGGTGGTTCAGACAGCTGAGAAAACTACTTCACCTCAAATTGCTTTGACTGCTATTTCTTCTGCATCAAAAGAACAACCATCGAATGAAGGTTATGATTGGGCTGCTGATTTTCCTGATGAGTCTTGTTTTGTTGCTCAGATTGTTCACAGTGATGACGAAGAAGAGATAACAGATTCTGATTCAGATGTTAGTAGTTATGGAAATAGTGGTTATGAATCTGTCTGTGAGTTTTGTTCTCAAAAAGATAAAATGATTCAAGGTTTAGTTAAGGAAAAAGAAGATTTGGTTGCTGATAGAGAAAAGTTGGAAGGTATGATCCAAGAGTTAGAATCTCAAAAAGAAAAGTTTTCAGTTTTTCAGACAGAGTTAATTGAAAAAGAGTTGCAGTTTCAAGGTGTTGAGCAGGAATTTGAAAAGAAATTTACAAAATTATTTGAAGAAAAGGCTGACTTAGTCAAGGAAGTTGCAAAATGGAAGGCAGAAGCTGAGGATGCTGCCAATGATTTTAATAATTTGTTTGAAAAGTCCAAGATTAAACTTGATTTACTTACCAAGGCTTCTGATGATTCGGTTGCTAAAATTGAAGTATATCAGCTTGATATGGAGAAGTTGTTAGATGAGAAGCGAGAACTGGCAAGAGTAAACAAGTTGCAAAATGCAAATTTGGATATTCAGAAAAGAAATGAAGATAAACTTGAGAAGGAGTTGTTGGCCGCTCTAGATGAGTTGAGATTGCAAAAGTATGAAACTAATAAAGTGGCAAAGAAGCTAATTGCATCAGAAAAGGAGTTGGCTGAAGCTAATCAAAGAATTTCTGAATTAAAGATTGAAGTCATTGATTCAAAACGTCTTTTGAACAATGTTACTAACTCACAATCTTTTACAAGTTTTCTGGCTAAAGATGAAAATTTTGAGAAGATGTTTAACAAGACAGTCTCGCCACCAGGAAGTCTCAAGGAAGGCGTTCATGATTTGAAAGACAAGGGTGAGATTGGTGATTATTCTGAGTTTGTTGGTTCCAAATCTGCTGAAGAAAAGCAAAAGGAAAAAGGCAAAAGTATTGAAGCTTCTGAAGCTCAAAAGGTTGTGTCTGGGTCTTCGTCTTCAAAAGCTGACATTGATGAAACAATTATCAATGCTCCAAAAGATATCAAGAAAGTTAAAGCTGAATTTTCTCGTCTTGCTAAGAACGGGCATAAATTATCTGATTCAGAAGAGAAAGTTTCTGGAAAATATACAGGCTTGGGATTTCAAAAGAAACAGGTTGATGTGAATGTTTCAAAGGTTCAACAGCAACAGCATTTGAAGAAAGTTAATCTGAAACAAGTAAAGAAAGAAGTTTTTAAAGCTGACAAAGTTCAATCCGAGAGGTTCTACAAACTCAAGGGTTCGGAACAAATATTTTCTGATAAAGAATTCCCGCTACATTGTGTAGATGCTCGGAAAGTTGCTGAAGTTTTTGTGACGAATGTTGATTCAAAGATCAAGAAGCAACAAGGTGCTCAATATTCTTCTGGAGGATCCAATTCTACTCCAAAGAGCCCGACATCCAAATGGGTTCATGATCATCGATTTCAGGTATATGATAATTTTTATGATCATTTTGGAGATGAATATGTTTGTGAAGCTATGCAGGTTCCAAAGACAAGAAACATAAACAATCGTTTGTGTTACAATTGCCGTCAAAAAGGGCATATGGCACATGATTGTCCGGTTTCTGCTGCTTCTAGTTATAGAAAAGGAAAGGTTCCATTTGGTGGTAAAGCTGCCAAACAACGATTCATTGATGAAAATGGCAGAGTATTTGATGAATACCCACAACCTACATTTTTCAAAACTCAAGGAAGATTTATTCCATGTTTTCAAAATGTTCCATATGTAGGTTGTTCGTCACAATCAACTGTGACAGGTTCATCAGATATCCATTTACCAAAACAACAACACTGGAAACCTAAAGTGGTTTCAAAAGGAAATCAAGATACTGGTCGACCAGAAGCGATTCGCTTCGGGTCATTTAAAAACTGATGTGTTTGACCAGTGTGCAGGTACTTTTAGAAGACCTATCGGTGATTGAAACGTTGCTGATGGAGGGGTATTCTGCTGATTTAACTTAACTTACATGTGACATCAAATTTCAAAACTGAAATTTTTCTGAAAAGCTAAACGTGAAAGGTATCCATGTCGAAAGGTCAATTTTCTTTCTTTAATGCATTTCGTGTGTAGTTTAGGGGAGAAAATTGAAATACCAAAAATAGCGTCTTTGTGTTTTGTGTTAAAATGAAAATCCAAAAATAGAGTTTTCATTTTAAGGGGGAGAAAAACAGAAAAATACAAAAACATTGAAAAATGAGAAATTGTATCCAACATGATTGGGAAATGATGGTACATTGGCTTACGTGTCTGGCTCATAAATAAAATAGATGAAAAAGCCATAAGATCATTGTTTGATGTACTTGGTAGGCTCGGCATTAAATCAGAAAGTATTCAGATGTGATAAACACATTAAATACTAGTGCTTGACCAAGTGGACAACATCTTGATGCATGTCTCATGATATCAGGGAAAAGATATGTGAAAAAGAAAAATGAGAAGTCACTGTGTATACATGTGTTCATTTTGCAAAGATTTAAACTTGTTTGATTTTCTTTATTTTGTCAAACGATCGGACTTTCTTTGCGTATCGAAAGATCGACCTGATTGTTGTTCGTTTGACGTTCTGCTTTATTTTCTTTGGTGTTTCGTATAACTCATCGGACTTTCTCTGCGTGTACGGGAGTACCGACCTGATTGTTGTTGAGTTATATAATTTCAACTTGTTTTATTTTCTTTTTTTGTTAAATCCGAGGCCTTATCTGCGTATCGAAAGATCGACCTTAAGGTAGACGATTTAACGTTCTTATTTCTTTTTGCATGGAACACAGTTGACTGAATCATGAATACAATCATTATGTGATTAAATCACAAATGAAATCACAAAGTGTGATATAAAAGGCAAAAACATATTTGAGTATGTCTGATAGTGTGGGGTACACTGGTCAATGCAAAATTAA
The DNA here is from genome assembly GCA_039602395.1 of Deinandra increscens subsp. villosa. Taxonomy (NCBI): domain Eukaryota; kingdom Viridiplantae; phylum Streptophyta; class Magnoliopsida; order Asterales; family Asteraceae; genus Deinandra; species Deinandra increscens. The sequence continues at coordinate 3,837,217 of JBCNJP010000024.1, read as the reverse complement.
ATCAATCAATAACATATCCAGATGTTATGAGTATGATTGTGCCTGAGTTTAAGATGGACAAATTATACCAGTAATCGACATGACTTGTGTGCTGAAGTAATTGAAATTGAAGTGTAGTTCAGCATGATATGACCAATATGATCCCAAGTTGTGATCTTTCTTGCAAAAGACAAAAATAGTGTCTGATTCAGTATTGCATTTATGTTTCATATCTGAAAAGTTCAAAAAGATTTTCGGTGTGTTTTGGTGTAAAGTTTCAAAAAGCCAAAAAGATTTTGTTTCTTATTTGTTTTCGACCGATCGATATGTGATACGAAATCAAAATTTCAAAACTATATCTTGGATTCTCAAAGAGAAGTTTTACGCCAAGATTAAATTAAATTTCAAAAGAAAAGGAACCGCGTTTCTGTCTTCTGAAATTGCAGGTTTGTGTGTCAAGACTCAAGCATGGTGAGAGGGGGAGTATGAAGTATCTGTCACAAGTGGATCTTGAAGTGCAAAGATGATTCAAGAGTGATCCAGCCATGCAAGCTCTATTTCTGATGAGATTTCAAGTCAAAGATCGGATGCAGCGGTGTTGAAGATTGATGACTGAAGTTTAGTTAGAGAATAGATACACTACACGTTAAGGGGGAGTTTGTTAGAGCATATTCCTATGCTATGAATGTCTCGTGTATTGTATCTATGTGAGCGAGTCTTAGAATGAATTGTAGTGACTATTTGGTTAGTGGCGTACCACATGGTCCGGCGGACCATGTGGTCCGGCGTATCAGTTTGATACGCTGGGCATTTAGTCACTTACTATAAATAGGTGTGTGTTAGAATGTTAGCTTAACTAGTTGAAACACTTCTGTCATTCTACACCTTTCTGTGTGTGTTTCTAGAGAGAGAGACTAGAGAGAACTTCATTGTATCTTCAAGTGATCAATAAGAATTCTCTTATTTACATCCGTGTTCATTACGTTTGATCAAAGCATGCAGTAGTAAGATCGTATGTCGTTTCTACAAGTGGTATCGTTTCTACACTATTACATCTCTAGTTTTATCTTGAGGAACAACGTTCTTGTTTGCAAAGCTAATTCCTATTCCACCTTTGTCCTTACCCATTCTAACCTCAGTAATGCATGTATCCAGAGATTTACTTGCCTGTAACATTCTTTTACTTCTCATAAGATTTATATCAAGCTTAACCTGTAACTCATTGTTCTTATGCTTAAGTTCATCTATCTGCTTAGTAAGTTCTGCTATGTCTAACTTAGCATTGTCATACAGATAAGCATTCTCAGTTGCAAGTTTCTTATATTTCACTATGTCTAATTTCTGGGCTTTAACTTTTTCTTCGTTCTTTTGCCATCTACCCTTAAATGAGCTTCTTTCACATTTTACCTCAAACAATTCTAATTGAAAATTTTTGCAAAATTGTCTAAGACCAGTAATTATACGATCACAAACAGGGTTAGAACATACCTTGGTGTGGTCAGCTGCCATAGCTTCATTCTTCTCAGGTTCATCTTCAGTAACAACAAAAGCATGCTCTTCCTCATCATCATCATCCATAGCAGCCATCATAGCATGTGTCAGGCTCAGATCCTTCATTTAGGAGGTCCAGTCATATCCTCCTCCTTCCTGCACTATCAAAGCGCTTGTCTCTGCCTTTGCCTTCCCATCAGCTGGTTTCTTTATCTCTGCTTTCTCCTTCCTTGGCTTGCTACACTCTCTTGCAAAATGCCCATATTCATCACAATTGTAGCACCTAAGCTTGGTTTTGTCAAACCCCATTCTGATCTTGTTTTGATCCTTCCAAACATTTCTCCCTGTAGTCGCCATGAACTTCTTAGCCCTGAACACAGCCATAGCCATCTGCCAAGAGACATCCAACATCTCCACATCCTCTGGATTTATCTGATTCAGCTCTCCTAATAGGATCTCAGTAGGGATTAGGGTTCCGGCCATTAAAGCATGATAACTGTTCATGAATCCCATACCAAGTGCAAAGTTGGGATCATTGGTAGCCTCAGAATTATCACCTCCACTTGAACTAGATTGAGGTTGTGCTACAAAAGCATTTGTTTTAGACACAGAACTTGATCCACCTCCAACAGACTTTCCTTTCTGCTTCACATCTACTTCTTCTGACAACAAAGCTTGATTCAGTTTCCCAGCCAAACTAAGAGAGCTTATATGATTCAACTCACGCTGCTTATCATCAATAAGCTTGGACTTCAACTTGTTGATCATTTCATCAAGAGACAGCTCACTCAATTTGTTGTTGTCCTTAATGATTGAGATATTGGTGTTCCATGACTTTGGTAAACTGTTCAGCAGCTTCAAATTCTTGTCTTCCAATTCCGGCTCCACACCATAGCTTGACATTTCTGCCATCAGAGATACAAACCTTTGCACTTGCGCTTCAAAAGATTCACCTTGGATATGGTTGAACAAATTGAATTTCTGCTTCAACATTTGCTTTCGGCTTGCCTTAATGTCCGGATTTCCCTCATAGGCAACAATCAATGCATTCCAGAGTTCCTTCGCCGTCTTGCAATGCTTAAATCCTTGAGCAATGTCAGGTGTCAGTGCCATGGTCATAATTGCAAACGCCCTCTCAGCCTTGTTACACCTTTCCCAGTCCTCATCTTCAAACTCTTCTTCAGTCTTAGCCTTTCCTACTTTAGCTCCTTCTCCATGAGTGGGTATGTGTGGTCCATTAATTACCGCTCTCCACAATCTCAAGTCAACACTCTTCAAATGGTTTTCAAACCTGTACTTCCACTCCAAAAAGTTATCCGCCGAAGTTAGCCTAGGTGGACGAGTGATGGATCCAATCTCAAAGTCCAATTTCTGGTACATACTTGGTTCAAAGTCCATTGTAATAGCTTAGGAAACTTAAAACTAAAGTCCAAATGTTCAAATACTGCGATTACGATAAAATCCACCTGATTACGATCGTAACAAGCTGATTACGATCGTGAACTGTGTTTCCGATCCAACCCCAAATCGTAAACACAAACCGCCTTAGAAAATCGTAAACCCGATTAGGATTGAACGATTACGATCACCGGAGTCGTAAACCCTGTTCCCGATCCAAAAATGTCGTAAACACCTTTTACGATCCTGCAAAGTCGTAAACACGATTACGACAATCAAGTACAGTCGTAATCACTTTTCTCCGGGTCGTAAACACGCCAAAGTTTCGATCTTGATGTCGTAAACAGCAGATCTTCAAGTTACTCAGTCGCAAACACACTAAAAACCCATAACACGCAGTCATAATCACCAAAACTCGAAGAACACAGCAGCAGCAGCAGTCGTAAACTCCTGGAAACCTTCAAATCTTCAACCAAACTCGAACACAAACCCAGAAAACACTTGAATCTATATCGTGAGAGCCTCGAATCTAAGATTCTTGGCTCTAATACCAATTGTAGGTCCGAGATCAAACCAACTACACGATATTTGATCGTAAATGAGTGCGGAAACCTCAAATACGATTGATTCAAGAGAAAAGTAGATGAAATAGACAAGATCTAATGAAAAGATCAAGTCTTGAATGAAGAACACTACTCAAATGAAGCTGATCGAAAACTCAATAGATGATATAAATCGTAAACAGTGAAAGTTGTATTGAAAAGCTTAAGTTACAATCATAATCAAGTGGGTTTATATACTACCCACTATACAAATCGTAAACTATATGGAAGCCCACATGGCCCAATCATAAACACAAAACAAGCCCACTAACTAGTAAATTATAAGCCCAAAACTAATATAAACTAAGCCCAACACTAATGTTCATGCCTTACATAAATATAGCCCTACACATATTAAGGCTCGAAATAGATAATCTGAAGATTTTATTAAAACGGATAGTGAAATACATCATCAGTACGAAAGTAAACATTACAAAGATCTTCAGCTTGTCTGAGTGATTTCTGAATATCATTATGAAGTCCTTCAGATAATATCCATATTGGAAGTTCCAGACGAGGCTCCAAGGTTAGCATCTTTATTTGAGGAAATTTTGTTGGCGATGATTTGTGGACATGTGTTACAAAGATGACTAGGGTCTCCAGACTGATAGCAATAACACACAGGAATCTTTACGGTTTTAGATGCAGCATTGAATTGAGCAAGCACCTGTGTCATGGCTTGAACCATTTGGGGTTGAAGTGATTGACGACATGTGTTCATGAGGTGACCATAACGACCACATGTGAGACATTGCCGACAAACTAAATTAGCAGAGTGGTGATACTTGCACGTGTTGCACTCAGGATGAGCCCCGTGGTAGGGTTTCTTTGATGGTGGTGCAATATGGGTAATTGGAGTAGTAGGGGTAATATAAATTATAGTAAGATGTTTTGCCTTCCTCTTCTTCTTATTTACCTTTTTGTTGGAGACTCTAAGGTTTTTAAAATACTGAGGTAGATCATTAGGCCTTTCAAAGTTGTTGCGCTTTTCAAGGTCGCATGACTTGCAACGTATGGGGCAATCGGTGTTTGTGACAGGTCCATCCTTGATAGGGTTAGTATTGAGAGCTTTTCGAACTAGATCAGTGATAACATTTGCTATTTGTTGAGCAATCTGTTGGGCTACATCATGATTTTGGTGATGATTGTCGTGATCCATTCTGGAGCAAAAGAAATTATTCACGAGGTAAAGAGTATAGCAAAAGTGATAGTCAAGGTGATAAAACTTTACGTGTTTAGAATTGTGATATGGTGAGTATTGAGTCTATAGTTGGAGCATAAGAGAAAGCTTTTAAAATTATCAATTTTGATAAAGGCTGTATTGGAGGTAATGAATATAAAAATATAATTTGACAAGAGATGTGGTAGATCACAAGAGATCCCGTCGAGTTAAACATGTGAGGAGGTATTGTGAAACAACATGTTGGTGAAATATGTGAGATTATTTAAAAATATATATATGAATTTGATAAATCATGAGATAAAAAAAATCAAATCATGTTGTCTTTGTTTGAAACATAATGGAATGGCTTTCATTTCCCGATTAGGAAACTACAACCTTGACTTATCAGGGTTAATATAATTCTTAGCAACATTTACCATGGCATGCTTTGGCCTAATAGGTTTTAATACTTTCACCAGGGATTCTAGCCGGTAAGATAAAATATCAAGTCGGGACAGAATACTTAGCTATCTGTATTTCCACCCTCCAGTTACTACATGTCTGTTGCTAAGAATCTTAACACCGACGAGAAAATAAAATCAAGATAAATATTTTAAATACCAAATCCTAAATTGGCACATACTGCACCGTCTATTAGGAAAGGCTAGGAAGCCTTGAATAAGTATGTGTCAAGTGTTAAGATGAGAACGAGATTTAAGCAGACAAGCTTAAGTAGCATCTAAGGACATAATCTAATAACAGGTAGTCTAACATGAGCGATCATGTGGGACACCTAAGGTATAGTCTAGGTCATCTAGTTCTAATAACCTAGATCCCTATAGCCAAGGCTCTGATACCAATCTGTCACACCCCAACCGATGACGGAATATGTCAGGGCGAGACGACTGTCCAGATGCACATGACAACTAGTAATAGTTACCAAATACTTAAACATGCCATTTTCATATATAAACAAATATTCGTACAATAATTTAAATATAAACATCAAGCATTGATTTAGTGTCTTTATCTAGGTCCATAATCCTATCGTGATCAGTCAAATAATCCAAGTAGTCATCCTGTAACATGTATAAAATAGAGAGTGTCAACTACAAAAGTAGTTGGTGAGTAATCATAGAGTTATGTATATGAAAAGTCAGTGATTTATGCCATTAAGTATTTATTCATATGATATATTATAAAAGACTACACTAGAAAATAAAGACTATCCAAAAGAATAAAGACTATCCATTCACCACTCATAGATATAGATGTTGTGTAACCAAACCTAGACAATAAGGGAGCAATCACCTATTTGAAGACATGATTATGTCTCAATATCCTAGGTTGGTTGTCAACCAATAGATCTGTATCTATCATTGTTACCACGGCACGATGGTTAATGGTACACAAAAGAATAAAGACTAACCATTCATGATTTAAGATTTACGATTCCCACACTTTAGATATTAGACATAGATACACATAATAAAGAACACACATAATATCATAGAAATAGAATTGTATCGATTTCGAATAATGAATAAAGATTTAAGATTTTGATATAGGATATACATGTTGCACCCCAAAATAAAAAAAAATGGTTAGTAATACTCACTACTCAAGTCATCACTTGAAGGAATCACCCTTCTAATAATAACAAGAGTTTATATCGCATAACATCCCACAGTAATATAAGGGGGTATGAGTACTCACTTGATGAGCGGATTGAGGATGAATGATAATGCTGAGAGTGATAATGATAGACCTTGAGTTTAGCCAAATAGTGAAGACACGTTGTTGGGTGACTAATCGGCCGAATTGACACGTTTTGGAGGGTTAAATGTGGCTGAAACACGAAGACAGCCTAGAAACACGTCTGAACGTTTTGGGGCGTACCGCCCAGAAGTTAGACATTTGGGGCGTACCGCCCCAAAGTGATTTTGGCAGATTTACACTTTTAGTCCCTGAAGTTTCGTTTTTGCAGTTTTAGTCCCTGAACTTTGATAAATTGACACTTTTAACCCAAAAAATTATGAAAATTACTTTTATATAATTTCTAACTTTGGGATATGAAATATCATATTTTTTTTATAATTTTCTAGACTTCTGGTTAACACCGAATTTCGCGTGAAAGATCGGATTTTCTTTATTTCGCATTTTAACCTCAAACTTTTCGTGAAACCTTACATTTATTTACTCGTGTGTATAATTGTTATTCCCCACAAGCACTATATATGTTTGGTTTGCTCAAGTTTTCTGGTTTAATGGAAATAAAAATAATTAAAATAGAATTCCGGAATCGGCTCAGATTTAAATGAATATGGATTGACCGAGTTGTCACATATCATATGACAATCATATTATTTCAAGATATAACGTCTCGAAATAATACGTCAAAATCATCCGTCAATTTAGAAGACCGTTAGACAAAACCCAAAATTGTCTGAGGATGATATGGCATTGCCAACCTATGGGTGACCCCATAACGTTGTAACGCCTTCTCCATCTGTGCATTACAGAAGTGAGTTCCTTGATCGATAATTAGTGCCTTGGGCACTCCAAACCTGGCAAATAATTTCTTCAGGAACTTCACGATCACTCTAACATCGTTTATGGGTAAGGCTTGGCCTCAACCCATTTAGATACGTAGTCAACTGCCACTAGAATGTATTTATTCCCACGAGATGAAGGAAATGGTCCCATGAAGTCGATACCCCAAACATCAAATACTTCACATACCTGAATGCTCGTATGGGGCATTTTATCTCTCCTTGAGAGATTTCCTGCACGTTGGCAGTTGTCACATTTGCTAATCATTTCAAAACAGTCTCTAAAGATTGTAGGCCAATAAAAACCTGCCTCAAACACCTTTTTGGAGGTGAAGAGAGAAACATAATGTCCTCCCATAGGGCCCTCATGACAATGCCTCATGATTTGGTGCGCCTCCTTTCCGTGCACGCATCTCCTCATCACATTATCCGCTCCTAATCTGTAGAGATATGGATCTTCCCAAATGTAGTGCTTGAGCTTACTGAAAAATCTTTTCTTTTATTGGAACGATAGCCCCTTGACTAGAACTCCGTTTGAAAGATAGTTTGCATAGTCCGCAGACCATGGACTTCCTTCGTCGTCTCGAACCTTCACATAGTCAAGGGATTCATGGGGAAAATGGCCATTGATTGGTTTCCCCTCATTTCCTATGCTCTCAGAATTTTCAAGACGGGAGAGATGATCGGCCGCAACGTTCTCGGCCACCTTTTTGTCACGGATTTTGATATCAAATTCTTATAGTAACAGGATCCATTGAATGAGACTAGGCTTTGCATCCTGCTTATTAAGAGATGTCTTACTAAAGAATGATCCGTATAGACAGTGGTCTTGGGTAAGACAAGGTAGGATCGGAATTTCACAAACGCAAAGACTACGGCTAGAAGTTCCTTTTCAGTCGTGGTGTAGTTCTCTTGTGTGTCATTCAGTGTCTTGCTGGCATAGTAGATGGGATGAAAGTGTTTATGTTTTCTTTGCCCCAAGACTGCCCTCACTGCGTAATCACTGGCATCACACATAAGCTCAAATGATTGTGTCCAATCAGGAGCAACCATGATGGGGGCGTTCACCAACTTTTCTTTCAACAGACTGAACGCGATAAGGCACTCATCAGTGAAGTTGAACGCAATATCCTTCTCTAGGAGTTGGGTCATTGGACTGGCAATTTTTGAGAAATCCTTGATGAATCGACGATAGAAACCCGCATGACCAAGAAAACTCCTGATAGCTCTCACAGAATTTGGTAGGGGGAGTTTGGAAATGGTTTCCACTTTAGCTCTGTCAACCTCGAGCCCTGCTTTAGAGATTTTGTGCCCTTGCACAATTCCTTCTTTAACCATGAAGTGACACTTCTCCCAGTTGAGAACTAAGTTTGTCTCTTCGCATCGTGCCAACATGCGTTTCTGATTCTTTAAGCATTGATCGAAGAAACTCCCGAAAATTGAGAAATCGTCCATGAACACCTCCATGGAGTCCTCGATCATGTCACGAAAAATCGCCAACATGCATCTTTGGAAGGTGCCTGGAGCGTTACACAGCCCAAACGGCATACTCGATATGCAAATGTGCCATAGGGGCATGTAAAGGTGGTTTTCTCCTGATCCTCCGGTGCTATGGGGATCTGGAAATAACCAGAGAAGCCGTATAAGAAACAATAGTAGCTGTGACCGGCCAGACGCTCCAACATTTGATCAATGAACGGCAAGGGAAAATGATCTTTACGTGTAGCGTCATTGAGTTTGCGATAGTCGATGCAAACTCGCCACCCTGTGACCGTTCTTGTCGGGATAAGCTCATTCTTTTCATTCACCACCACTGTCATGCCCCCTTTCTTGGGCACGCCCTGTACAGGACTAACCCATGGTGAATCGGAGATGGGATAGATTAAACCGGCTTCCAAAAGTTTCAGCACCACCTTTTTCACTACATATTGCATCTTTGGGTTTAGACTTCTTTGGCGTTGCACAACAGGCTTGTATTCTTCTTCCATTAAGATCTTATGAATGCAAAATGGGGTTGATGCCCTTTATGTCCATGATCATCCACGCGATCGCCTGCTTGTGCTCTTTCAGCACCTCTAACAGTTTCTCTTTTTCTTCGACCGTCAGGTCGGATGAAATAATAACGGGAAGTTTAGAGTCCGCCTCCAAGAATACATACTCCAGGTGAGATGGCAATTCCTTAAGCTCTAAGGTAGGCAGGTCCTCCACTAACGGTTTAGATTTAGGCTCCTTTCTTTCTAGAATTTCAAATGCTTGTGAGCCTCTAACGGGTTTCTCCCCTAGAAAACGACACACTTGTGTCATGACTGTATCCATAAAGTATAGTGGCATCCTGACCCTGAGTATGCTTCATTGAAATATGAATGTCGAAGGTCAACGTTTCGTCTTCGACGCGAAGAGTGAGCTTCCCACTAAAGACGTCAACTAACGCCCTAGCAGTAGCTAAGAATGGGTGACCTAAGATTAGAGGAACACTCTTATCTTCCTCCATGTCCAGGATCACAAAATCTACGGGGAATACGAACTTATCCACCTTCACAAGAATGTTCTCAATTATGACTCATGGATATTTCATGGATCAGTCTGCGAATTTAATGCTCATGCGAGTGGGAGTCGGCTCCCCTAGCTCTAGCCTGGCAAAAACAAAATACGACATTAGGTTAATGCTAGCACCTAGGTCAGCTAGAGCACTGTTGACTAACAAACTACCGATCAAACACGGGATTGTGAAGCTCCCGGGATCCTTCATTTCTGGGGTAGTTTATTCTGGAGAACGGCTGAACATTCGGCGTTCAGCGTGATCAGATGTGTAGAATCGTGTCTATAAAATATAGTCAAGTTTTAAAAGGTGTCAAACCAAGAGACCAAACTACACACTTGGGCAAGTATACCCGACGTATGTAGTATAGTATTAGCAAGAAACCGGATGTCAATCCAAGAACGCTCTATCAGACTCCCGATAATAAACCTTCGTTTATATTTAACCGAAAATAACTAGTTTTAATTTTTTTATTAATATCTAAAATAAAAAATAAAGAAACAAACTATTCAACTACAATAGCAAATAATAAAATGACGGGAGAACAGACAGAGAAAGTATCACCTAAGATTCGAATCCTCTTGACTTATCTTGACTATTTAAACTGACTCTGTTTATGATAATTGTTCCTCAAATGGACTAATCCCCCTCTCAGGATGCAACTTAGTCGAATAGAATTCTATGGCCCTCGAGCAATAGTCTGGCTACCCTAGAACACTACTACTACGAAGTACCAACAGTAGTGCGAAGTGCTAGAACGAATTAACTACCTATGTGAGGCTTGCTAATCCCACAATAAAAGGAAAACTAATGCTATAGACACACATTAATCACCTAAGATTATGAAGCAAACTTTATTTAAATCCTATTTATAACTTAGAACCGCCTAAATACCACTAAGAAGATGAACCTAGCACTCGCATAGAATACGGTCAACTCACTAGTAAATAGGAAGGATCCTAACAGAGTCTCGAACCCTTTTATTCAGATCCAACTCTAAGGTAGCACATATACTCGACCAACTATATCTATTAATTCACCAATCACTCGGTCAGGTCTCATGCCCTGGATTAATTTACCTAAAGATAACTATATCAACCAAGGGGGTAGTTATACATGCCAAGATCAATAATAGCCACATGAATAATAGATAAAATTAATACGAGTAGATATTCAAACACATCATAAGAGATATAATTAAAGTTTTACTAAAATCACACACTCTCACAAACAAGAGTCAATCCAAATATTCAAAATAATTCAAGATTCATCTAACCATAAGTGATAAACAAAATTAGTTCGTAATAATAAAAATCAAACAAACCGACTCCATTCGAGTAGAACACGTCGACTGCTTGATCTTCTTCTCTGCTCCGTTCACTCTTTTCTTTTGTCCGCAGGTTTTGTCCCGTCCCAACCTCTGTGAATTGTTGTTTCTGCCGCCCCCCCCCCCCTCCAAAAAGCCACAATGTTGTTCTCTATTTATTTGCTTGACCTAATTTTTATCCCCCCCCCCCCTCCACAAAAGAAAAATCCCATGTCATATTCTTTCATGTGTTTACCACGTAGCCCATATGTGCAACTTCAATTTCTATGTTTTGAATTAAGTCCATGTTAGCTCCTAAATTTAGCCACCATCGAAATGCTAGCATAAGTGGCTCCATTTTGTTATCTCATCGCACATGAGATCCAAACATTAATCCATGTACTTTCTTTTTATTTTAGTGTTATTTATTTCATTAATATCATATGACCATGATATAATGGATGGTCTTAATTTTAGCTCAGTTTTACTCGCAGGTCCTTACGTTTATAAAAACAGGAACTTACAGGAAATAGGCAGGTATCAATTCCCCAAGTAAGGCTTTCAGGGTTTCTCCTTCCATCTCTGTCTGTAAAATAAATATCGGGGTTGCCTTGACCAATTTCTTTTATCCAGTTAGGTAATGGAATATGAACATCATCACCAACATTACCTCCACATTCATGAAATGACATTACAACCTGATTACAAATCATATTTATTATTCTTTGGGTTTATATAACAATTAAGAATTATGCATGCACTATGGAAAACAAACCTGTAACTTAAGATCCAAAAAGATTTAAGATTTAAAAAACTATGAAAACATATACCATATACTTCGTATTTTCACCATCTTTGAGATATAATATGTAGTCTTTAGGCAAGATGTTAAAGAGTCAACTGCAATCTGTACCAAAGTGTGTTTTAATACAATGGCAATGATAAATGTTAACAAACTGTTTCTATTGAAAATGTTGCAATACGAGTAAATCGACCCGCGCCTTGCGACGGGTGGAAAATATATGTATAAATAAAAACCAAACAATGCTTAAATCACATTGTCACCCAATCACATATTGTAAAGCTTTAGTAAAACAGGGACCAGATTTTGTACCTAATTATGACCCCGTAGCAGTTTTAGTAATGAAAAATTAGAAGGAAACGAATATAACATATAATATACAAACCTCATACACAAAAAATAGATAGTCAAATGATACATACCAGCAGATGCAGACAACCATGAAACACGAAGAAAACAATAAAAACATAAATAGTTACTATAATAGTAGGCATTAAACCCAATAACTGTTGATTAATATGTGGCAACTTAAACGAAAATTCACCTCCATAGATGAAGATTATGAATCTGTATAAGAATGTAAATTGAAAAGTATTATCATATGGCACCAAGTAAGAACAACAAAGTTATAAAAGTGAGTAATATCCAGTTCAATTAAGAAAAATATATTTCATCAAAGAGCTTGCATATCCATGCTAAGAGATTAAAAAATAGATGAAAGAAGGCAATACAACCAAACCCATAAACACTGAATGAAGAAATAACAGTCTCATGACCAAAATCAAAGCCAAATCAAATACACAGACTTCCTTTAAAATATTAAAAATGTCATAAAAAAGAGCTCAATGAATCAGACATGTGTTAGCCCAGAGCAACAATAGTCAAGGGAAAGGAAGGGCACAACGGCGGCAACCCACCGACGACGACACACTGTAACCGGAGCGATGCAAGGCTGGCGACCACCATGCCGTGGTTTCACACAGGGAATCGGAAGACGCAAAGATTTGCTCAGACACAAAGAAAACCCTAGCAGAGCCACCGCTACAGTTCATCCGGATATGACCGATGATGACCCTACGAAAATGACAGCAGCGCCACCATCTTCCTTCACCGCCACCCTCCGCATTTAAAGCACACTAATTGTATAGAGAAAATATGTAATAAAATCATACCTTTGAAGATAATGATACAGACAGGTTGATTGGCAGAAACAACACATCATTTCACTAAAAAGAGTTGAAACAAAAAAGAAATAAATCAGTTATATACACAAAGAATTGCAACTATTTACCTTCAGTCTTGAACTTGAGAAACCAAAATCAAAGAAGGGCCTATTGTTCTTAACTGGTTCACAAAGTACACGATATAAAACATATAAAGATTGGTGCAATTACCTGAGCAACGGTGGAGGCACGACTGCGAGAAACCAAAAGCTGCGATGGTAATAAATAAACCGCCACGGCTACAGTAAACTGCCATGCCACAGCGATCATAGCCACGGCTGTAGTAAACCGCCACACCGCCACACCACCGCCACGAAAACCACAGGCGATGCATGTATGTTTGAGAGAGAGAGCCAGGACGGTAAGGGTGCCGGCAATCCAATCTCTCAAAGACTCAAAGTGTTAAAGATCATCTTTTCTTATATATATAGAGAGAATCTGAATCGATCTAAAAGAGATAAGATATCCGATTCCTTCACGCAAGGCAGAGCCAACCATACAGAAATCATTGAGGGTTTACACGCCAAGAATCATCTACCAGCCACACATCTCTTCTCTCAATTTGCCCGCCCCTTTCTCGCATATCTCTAAGAAACCCTAGATCAATGATGGTGAACACCCGAAATCAAGTAAATCGGTGATCTGATTGAAGAAAGGGAAAGCATCGATCACGAAGTAAATTAGGAGCCTTAAATTGAGATCAGCAGGAACGAAAGATGGAGGACAGCAACAGATGATGAGAAGGTATTTAGGGTTTCTTGAGAGAAAGAGGCGTATGGATTTGTGATGTCTTGACTGAACATCCTTTCTCCATATGATACCAGCAAGGAAAATTAATTATCGTTAATTCCAAATTCCTTACAATTGAAATCTTACCTCAAATAAAAACATGATATTAGGAAGAGATTTAATAAAGATAAAAAAAGGAAATAGATAAAACAAAATATAAAATAAAAGAAAATGTAGATCATACTTTACAAAATCAAATTGGAGATATGTTGACATATATTTTTTTATGGAGCCATAAACAACTACTATCATATATTAATCGTATATTTTTTAACTTAAACATGTAAAAAGTTTATTGAGATTATTTATGCATAATTTTCATATGCAAACAATATTGACAATATATAAGTTACAATATTTCAAATGTTTGGCCAAAAGATGGTAACTATACAATCATAAGTATTCAGACCTTATAAAAACAAACAGTTAAAATTATTCAGATTTCAGACATTTAGACCATCTCTTATCATTCAGCAGTGGTATTCAGATTCAGATGTTAACCTCTTATAAAAAACAAACAAGGCCTAAATTTTGTTGCTGGTATGGTGGGAGGCGATAAAGCAAAGAAATAGAACACAATTCGATCAAATACCACTATGAAATAAAGTGTTTGCTGCATGTTTCATCCGTCCTATGACCCTCACAACCCCACATTACCGACTGTTTTGGTAACCATTTAGTAAGGTAATATTCAATTCATCACATATCCTAATTATCCTTAAGATTTCAAGTGTTTAATAGACTAAAATTGAATCTTTTTTTTTTGTGCTCCAGTTCTGTTAAAGAGTAAGCAGAAACATGAAAAATCATTTGTTGTTGAAGTATATGTGAAGGTTAGACAAAAAAAAAAAACAATTAGTGTAAGCCTATCTTTGTTGATCTTTAGGTAATTATGTTGTTGGGCCTAAACCATCCATGCTGGTGAGCTCTTTTTTAACTTGCCTGTTATAATGACAGCATGTTTGGATTTGAAGTGAATATTACCAAATATAATAGATTATGAATTATGAACTTGAAAGATGAGTGGATTACATAACTATATTGAGGTTTGATCACTTGGACACTACAAATTTTGTTTTTGATTGTCGTTGAATATGTGAGAAGATTACTTTTAGGATTGAATTTCTTTGTAAACAATGATGGGGCTGATGTAAAAAAATATTGTAGAAACATGTCACATTACACAAAATGTAATATTCCATATCTTGATATATTATTTTATCTCATAGTGACTTTGTTTTTATTATGTCAAGTAACTTTAACTACATTTATGTTCTACTAACACAACAAGAATTTTAAACACAAGCATCCCGTGTACAAGGAACATTACCATCACAGGGATCTTGAACGAGCTGAAAAGTATTTCAACTATTCACTTTAACTATGTGGAATGCTTTTCTGTTACTGAATTAATAGGAGTTTTAGTTAGAGACTCACTTTGTGTGAAAGATTTAGCACTATGGATAGGAGTGTCAAAAGCTGTAATTGTGTAAGTCTATAACAACTGTTTGGTTTCGGGACACGTATGAAATAAAGATATTGGATGTGTAGTATTTCTAATAGTTTGAATGAGTTTGGAATGGTCATTGTAAACTTTTTATTGGGACAATGACTTAAGTATCCTTGAAACATTGAACTTTTACTGGTTAGGCATTGTGCACCAACTTCACAAGGAATGTGCCCAACGGATGAAACTGCCCAGTTTAATGTTTGTTACTATTTGTTGGTTTGCTTTCATGAAACTGGTCTACTCTGACAAACTTAAACTATTTCTATGCTACTTCTACACAGTTGAACTACAACTTTTTTTTTTGTAATTATATATGCATAGTGTGCGTTGTCTTTAGCAAATACAATGAATATAGGACTATTGCTAATGCCAGACAACTGTTAGAGACCTCTTTTACTTAAACTCTTAGACTTTTTTCCAAGGACTGGTGTGCTCACAAGCATGTCACATATACAACCATACTGAACATGTTAGGATCGGTTTAAATTCCCCCCGGCCGTGCATCGCACAGGACTGCACTCTAGTACTATTAAAAGTGTAAGAAATATTTGAGTGAAAGATGTATAAATTAGGGTGCATCAAATATCCCCACACTAAATCTTTTTCGTCCCCGAAAAACTCGCAATGAAATCATAACTGGAAGGATGATTTTTTCTCTATGCTACTCTAAACTCTACTATCATTTTCTTTTATTTTCTGATATACCTACGCGCTAGCAGCAATCACCGATATTTCTATCCGACCGAACCCAACCACCTACAAGTGACACCCACGATCATGCATTGACCATTCATTTTATATTATCATTCTACCTATGTGTCTCATACTCAGGATTCTCAGCTCTTCTTAATCCCATCTCAATAAAATCAAGGCTGGGGCTAAACCATTCTAGATTTTGACCCACCACAATAAACAAAATTTTATATGTCAAGAGAATAGTGGATGACGGATGGATGATATTTTTGAGCTTTGAACACTTATTTATTTAATCCTACAACTAGGTCGAGTCTCCACCCGTCAGACATCTCCTGAGTCACTAACCGAGAGGTAGTAAGCAGGCTTTGACCCTCGCACACAAAACCAACCTCACCCCAATAGTACATCTCCGGAGTCACTATCCCTAGAGGTAGTACGTAGGATCGGCAGTTTATAGCACTTTATACGCTTTTGTTCGTAACTTTTTTTTCTTTTTTTCTTTTTTTTCCATAAATGTATAAAGCTCATATGGATGGTAAAAGGCGGGGCGCCACTATTTCTCGGATTTATTTTCATAAAAAGATCATAGCGTGACAAAAATTCTCAAGACATATACATCTTTACCTAAAGTGGTACCTATCAACCTATTTGACAGTTTCGGCTTTGCCAATCCTCCCAAGGTGAAAACCCACAAGATATCATGCTTTATTATTTATTTAACAATCACATGATTTTTAAGCTATCACTGTTGGTTGGGCCTACCAGCACATCACTAGCTAGACGCACTTTCTATCTTATTCTATCACTTTTTTTTTTGAGTTTTGATTTTGATTTTCTATCTTATTCTATCACTTTCTATCTTATTCGACATTTTGATTTTTATTTTAGTTGCAAGCAATCAGGGACATTTTATGATTTTTTTTTTCAAATTTAGGGAATATTTTTTCAATATTTTTAAATTTTATCAAATTTCATAGGCAACTAAACCCCATCCCCATACTTAAACCGAACATTGTCCCTAATGTTCGAATAAACCAAACACTAATGACAATTAAGCAAATAATACTAAATGGAGAATTGAAAAACTGAAACTCCCCTGAACAATCCACCAAGTGGTCAGCAAATAAGCTTCTCAATCCGCTGCAATCACGAAGCAGGTGGCATCCCTACACTTGCTTGAAACCCACTAGGTTGCCTCCTAGGAAGCGCTAAGTTTATTAACGAGTCTTCATCCAGACTCAGCCACAACCCTCAATCAGGAGGCTTCTCCTTAATCTGTTTCCCACCTAGACCAAGTAGGAGGGTTCCTTCTTGCTCTATCTCCCCACACTTGTTTGGCAGCAGGCGTGTGGGGTTTCAACCAATCAGCTTCATCTGGCCACCAGCTCTTGAATTTTCCTGGTCCAAATTTGATGGACCGAAGATAGTGAAGGAGTTGATTCTTAGAATGATGGACTTTTGAACATTCCCATACTTGATTCATATATTTCTCCTTCCTACTGATTTCTTCATCCCGTGGTGTTTCTGCTTTCAGTAGCGATCCACATGCTTGCTCAACCATGGGGAGGTCATTCAATTTGTCTGGAGGTGGGTTACCTGGTGCCTTGATCTCCGGTTCTTCAATAAAATCATCCTCTACTAACTCAATTCCACTTCTGGGTGGGTCTCCACAATATCCACATTCGGCTCCCTGTATAGCATGGCCTCCATCTGCTTTATATCACCATCAGGGTCGGACGTACCTATATTTTCAACCACAGGTACAGTCAGCCACTCGTCTCCAAAATCTGCTACCATTTGCGCCTCAAACGAGTTATATAAATGTACGTCCTTTAAGTCTTATTTGCCTGCATATCACCCATCTCCTGTTGCTCTTCTGTTTGCAACTCCCGTATCATATCATCCTCACAAGACAAGTGTAAAGTATCTGTTGGGTCCACAGAATCATATATAACACTAGATGCAAACAAAGGTGTATCATTATCATAATCATAAGAGCTAGGATCATGATACTTACCTAAGAGTGGTTCATCGTGACTGATCTCGAGCTGAACTGGAGGTGGGACATGTGCAGCATGTTGTGAGATTGGAAATTGCACCTCGTCCATTAAAGTCTCCTGCTGCTCTAGGTCCGAAATGTGAAGGCTTGCACTTCATTTTCGTCTTCCTCCTCAGTGAGTCCGAAATGTTGTCTGGTCACTCTTACGTGCTCATTTAAGCGACTAGTTATTGCATCAATATCGACGGTCCTTTCATTAATCGCCATCTCATTATTCTCAATTGCTCGCGCCAATATGTCCTTTAATTCTTTCATGATATTATCCTTAGTCGGGGACTGATTGCTAACTCCATGGTCGAATGCGGATGATGAAAATAGTTATAATAACCCGTGGAAGGCCCCGTTGAATAATTACAAAATCATGCGTGATGAGGCTCCCCACATATATCACACCGCACCCGATAACTCTCATAGTGTTGCTCGAAGTACCACTCCATAGTATTCACTGCAGAGAAAACTCAAGCAAAGGATCACGGGCACCATATATAAATTGTAACTGTAAATAAAAATAAAAGAAAAATATAGACAAATAGAAAAATAAATTAAAAAAAACTACATGCAAACACACTTAAAAAAATGCGAAGAAGAAAAAAATAAACTATACAAAAATGGTTAAACTACCAACTCCGATCGTTCTCGGAATCGGACGCGTCCCCGGCAACGACGCCAAAAACTTGATGCGTAAAATGTAGTCTATTAAAATTAATCAAGTTTTAAATGGTAGTTTACCAGCTGACTACACTACACACTTTAGGGCAAGTGTACCCGTCAGGTGCAGTAGAGTATTCGCAAGTACCGAGTGTCAATCCTGGGACGCGTAATCAATCTCCCGATATTATACCTTCACTAATAATTAACCTATGATGATTTTGATTTTTTGATTTTTTTAAATAACTAAAAACGATTTTAAGAAACACAAACACGACAGAAATCTTTGAGACAACTATCAGATGAGAGGGAACTACCTAGACTTCGATTCCTAATATGACTTGCTAACTTTCCAAGAATGACCTCTCGGGATGACGCCACTATCCACCAGTTATATCCTATGTGAGGTATCTACTTAGGGACAACTAACCAATTAAATATTCAATTACTAGAATTATAGACCGATCCTAGCAATATCGAATTCAATAATTAAGCGCAAGTGACTACTATGTTGAAGTGCTATTTAGATCTAACTACCTATTTGAGGCTTATTAGACCCACAATCCTAGAAATACCAACTATCATAGACAATAGCTAATACCCTAAAATTATCAAGCAAATTACTTATGACCAACCAAATTCCTAGAAAACTCCTAACCACAAAATAATGGCCTAAACTTAATTTGTCAATTAACTTAAAAACAAACCAATGATAAGGAAGTCAACTAGCATGCACATTCATTCATCCAAACAAACATACATGGACACAAATCTGTAAATCCATCCACCAAAACCAATTAGTCAATACCTATGTGAGGATCATGCCCTTAAATTCAAAATATTTGATTTGAACACTTAAGAAATAATTTAGAGCCAAATAACCGTATGTGACGTATTACCCAACCCTAAACCACACCAATTAATAATGATGGACAAATTATAACAGATTCATGTATTCAAATTCAGCCAATAACAAGCAACTTTCATAAAATCAACATAGACATCCCGAAAAGTCAAACTAAGAAGTCAACAATTCATAAAAGTCATCTAGGCCTAGGTAGTAGTAGAGATTTAGCCTAACATATTCATACTGTTCATAAACATTAAATTTATGAATGAACTCAAAGACATAGTGTAGTCAAGAATTAAAACTAGAAAATTAATGTTGAAGATGTTGGGTCCCTTGAAGGGCTCTTTAACAATGTTGGCACAATTTGATTTAAACAGGATAAGTAAGTTGCGGAAAATAAATCAAATTGGAAGACAACAATTCATAAAAAAAGGGTTATTCTCCTATATCTCAAATGTAAATAATGGTCTACACAAGTTTATAGTATGACTATGTATCAACAGAAGTAACTTTCTATGGGAGTAATGTTGGAATTGCTTTGAGAAGATATTGATTTGTATGCTTAATGTCTTGCTTTGTTTGGTTAAGTCAGCTTGCTATTTATAGGCAGATGTAGCAAGTTGTATTTGGATAAGGTGGTTGAGAACGGTTGATATTGGAGTGTGTTAGAGTATAAATTAAACGTATTCAATTTATCTATTTGTCAACTGTCTTCAACTACCTTCTTGATTAATGCCAAGTTGACATTCTTTTTGCTTATTCTTCACATAAAGATGGAATCTGTTCTTCTCGTAATATCATCTTCTGATAATCCAGAACTCCTTCTGGATTCTTCTTTGAAGACTATTGATGCTTCCCATTAGAAGCTATCTACAGAACTGAGGATTTCTGTATATTTTAGTCTGTACAGAACTACTTCGGAAATTCCGGAGTAGTTTTGTATGAATACAGAAATCACGGTGGAATCTATAGTTCATACACACCCCCTTTTTTATCCTTTCTCTTTTAAGGATGTATCTTGTCTTTTCTTCTAATACTTGACTGTTTTGTATTATAATTACATTATATTCCAACAGAAGAATAAGAGACAACCAAACCGACTAGCTTCCACAATCTCGGATCTTTTTATCAACCCTTCTCTCGTCGTTCCCATTAGAAGCTATCTACAGAACTGAGGATTTCTGTAGCTTTTAGTCTGTACAGAACTACTTCGGAAATTCCGGAGTAGTTTTGTATGAATGCAGAAATCACGGTGGAATCTATAGTTCATACACACCCTTTTTTTTATCCTTTCTCTTTTAAGGATGTATCTTGTCTTTTCTTCTAATACTTGACTGTTTTGTATTATAATTACATTATATTCCAACAGAAGAATAAGAGACAACCAAACCGACTAGCTTCCACAATCTCCGATCTTTTTATCAACCCTTCTCTCGTCGTTCCAATGCTTTCTGTCAAGTGATGTTTTTTTTTCTCTTTCTCCGACTTTTTTTTTCAACTTTCTTCCGCCGTCCCCCCTTTTTATTCCATTCGCCATGACCTATTTTCTTTCTTTCAATGTTACGTGAGCCCAAATCCACATGCCAAATCCCATTGACTTTTTTCCCAGGCCCACTTGAACATCATCCCGTCTCTTGTTTCTGTTCTGTTCTGTTCGCGGCCTAAGTAAATCACAATTTCTTCCTAATCCTTTTTATTTTGTTTGCATTGAGACTTGTAAATATCACAAATTCCATGGTATGTTTTTTTGATGAACTTGCATTAGGAATTCTTTAGCTCAAATAAAATAATCCAACGTCATCTTTTACTTTAATCCAAGCATCCAAACGACTAGTTTCCAATTCAAGAATAAGTGAAGTCCACAAACGAGCTTAACTATATCGTTTTAGACCCTTTCTACTCACGGTCTCCTAAAAACATATAAAATTCAAAAAAGAACCAAGTTAGAGTAATATTCAGTAAAAAGAATGTAGTAAATACTATTTAAAGTGTGAAATATTTGACTAAAAAGATGTACAAATTAAGGTACATCAAATATCCCCACACTTAATCTTTTTCGTCCCCGAAAAACTCGCAATGGAATCACAACTGGAAAAATGACTTTTTTCTTTTTTATTCTACTCTACTCTAATAATTTTTTTCTGATATACTTACGCGCTAGCAGCAATCACCGATATCTCTATCCGACTAAGCCCAACCACCAACAAATGATGCCCCCAATCATGCCTTTATCATTCAATTTACATTAGCATTCTATCTATGTGTCTCACACTTAGGATTCTTAGCTAGTCCTAATCCTATCTCAAGGAAATCAAGGCCCCGGCTAAACCATTCCAGATTTTGATCCACCACAATAAACAAAAACATATATGTTAAGAGAATGGTGGATGTTTGATGGATGATGTTTTTGAACTTTATAACAATTTCTTTTTTTTTCTTCGCACCTAAAACCATCCTCACCCCAATAGTATATCTTCGGAGTCACTATCCCTAGAGGTAGTACATAGGATCGGCGGTTTATAGCACTTTATTTGCTTTTTTTTTCATATTTTCTCTCTCTTTTTTGTTCTTTCTTTCATGTATAAAGCTCAGATGGTTGGCAAGAGGCGGGGCGCCACTATTTCTCGGATTTATTCTCATAAAATGATAATAGCGTGTCATAAATTCTCAAGACATATACATCTTTTCTTAAAGTGGTACCTATCAACCTAGTCAATAGTTTCAGCTTTACCAATCCCCCCAAGGTGAAAACCCACAAGATATCCAAATTTATTATTTTTTTTATCTATTTATTTAACAATCACAGGATTTTTAAGCTATCATTGTCGGTTGGGCCTACCAGCATATCACTAGCTAGACGCGCTTTCTATCCTTACTTTCTTCTTCTTTTTCAGTTTTTTTTTTCAAATTTCCAGCTATATCTATCATTTTCCATTTTAGTTGCAAACAATCAGGGACATTTTTAAAAAATTTAAAAATTGTCAATTTTTTTTCAGTTTCATTTTTTCTGACTTTTCCTCCCCACACTTTTTTTTTTTTTGAACAGCAACCTCCCCACACTTGATTTTTGCACTGTCCTCAATGTGAAAGAAAGAGAAACAAATAAAAGGATGAAAGAAAACTGAAACTCCCCTGATTTGGTGATTGCATTCTCTGATAATGTAGCTTCCTCTTCAGCCATTCCCGAACTGTTTCTCTGATCCCTGATTTCTGGAGCACTGGTTATCATTTATGTACACTTGGTCGAAGATGTGAAACACACAAAATAAAATAAAATAAAATAAAATAAAGTAAAATAAAAAAACATAAAATAAAATAAAATAAAGAAAAATGAACAAACACATAACTCGGGTTGCCTCCCGGAAGCGAGTCTTCAGCCAGACTCGATCCCGCAATCAGTTGTTTGGGACTTGGAGGTCCACTACCTCCTTCTCAGTTGTGTCAACCGGGCCACCAAGGTAGAGCTTCAATCTATGCCCATTGATTTTGAATGTTTCCCCCTCGTCGTTCTTGATTTCAACAGAACCGTACGGATACGCTTGAATGACTGTGTATGGTCCTGACCACCTTGATCTTAGCTTCCCTAGGAACAATCTCAACCTTGAGTTGTAGAGAAGTACACGATCTCCCACATGGAATTCCTTGTGACAACCCGACAAAATCCAAGGTCAAACTCTGTAACTCTGACTATTATATTCGTACGATTGCCTGAAATAAATTTATTTGCTAGTAACAACTCATATGCATAAAATAGACGCTTGGCAAACTACCCGCGTTATACCCGGAAAACGACCCGAATATTATTTAAACACGAGAAACATGAACCATAAATAATAAAAACATCATATCATATGACAATCATATTATTTCAAGAAATAACGTCTCGAAATAATACGTCAAAACCATCCGTCAATTTAGAAGACCGTTAGACAAAACCCAAAATTGTCTTAACTGTCGAGCCTAAACTGAACATCAAATAAACCGACACTTGTGGACTTAATTATTTAACCTTGTGAAGTAACTGTATAAACTTGAGCTTCATCCGAAACTTTCGTAAAACAAGTGTTATACCATAAGCCAATACCCGGCCCCACAACCGAAACCGACTCAAACGAGTTTTATTTTAAAAAATTTGCCCATCTTCTATACCCATCAACTTGGAAAGAAAAATGATTTAACTAAACTTATAATTAGTATAAAAACTTAATCAATAACACCTTGACTACCTAATTAAAACTTAAATGAATTAATAAAAATAATAATAATACTAAAACAAAGTTACGTGACATGTTAAAGTAAAAAAAAAAGGAAGTGGGATAAGAATGGAAATGAAAATATATGCATCCTACTCGCATTTAAATATAAATTGAACACTCCCTTCTTCATATCCTACTTTACCAAACCCTCACACCATTTCACCACCTCACGTCCAGTCCCATCCACTCCCATCCACTTCCATCCCCACATTGCCGACCCTTTTTCCCTCTACAGCTCCTCGCCGGCCGACCACCACCCTGAGCCGCCGCCCAGTGCTGCCGTCCGGCGGTCGCTGCCCAGCAGCAGCCATCGTCGCCAATTGCTCCACCCCTCTTCCTTCCGTGAGCTCCGAGCATCACCCCGAGCAACACCCGATCACCCGTTTCGTTCTCGTTCAATCACCGTTGTAAGTTCTAACCACTCATATTTCTATTCTTATTCGAGATCACTCAACCACTCGATGATCCTCAAGTCTTGATCATAGAAACCGTGTTTTAATAAGAAAAAAAACCCACTAACAAGACCATGATCATATTAAAAACTAACCTTCTTTTAATCTTTCAACATTATATAGTTGTCATTTTAGAAAAGAAAAAGAAAAAGAAATGATCTCAGGATCATTTACGTTGGGAGGAACTAAAATGAAAAGAAAAAAAAAACATATTAAAAGTGGGTTAAAGTAGTATACAGTGGTGTTAAATGGGTGATTAATTTAATTAGTTTAACTTGTCACTTGTTAATTTATTTAACTCAAGAATCATTATTAAAATGATCCTTGTCCATCTAACGTAACAATGGTCTTAACACGAAGTGTTAGTTGGTTTATTAGTTTCATATTAGTTAAAACAAGATGTATACTACCCGCGCGTTGCGGCGGGTAGCTTCTCTTTTGAAAGTATTTTTATTATTTTGTTTTGTGTTTTGAAGATAAGTAATATCTATCATTCATGTAAATGACTAAGTATTATCATTCATGTAAATGACTGTGACAATGTAGTTGACGATTTCTAGATACACAAATATAAAATAGAAAAACACCATTATTATTGGCTTAGGAAATTGTCAGTGGGAACATTAAAAAGCTTTTTCTAATGTTAAAGTTTTATCATGATTAAACTTGTTTTTAGGAGATTGTGTGTTTTACTTCTATAATATGGAGTTGTATTTGTATAGTTGTACTATGCTATATGGTTGTGCTTACGGTGTGTGGCTTTATTGTTATATAGCTTGCTAATAGGGTGTATTATTACCCGATATCCTACAATTTTAGTTGCATAAGATTGTCATGCCTTCGAGTTTCAGCATTCTCCAAGAGCAAATCAATTCCCGAACCAGCAACCTACCTGTGATTAAGCAACATAAAAGAACCAAGACACTAATAGAAATAAATAATTTAACAAAGAAAAACTTAGAACAAATTTACTAACAAAAGAAAAACATTTAACCTTGAGATGAAACAAAATTGATATGTATCTTTTAAAAATGATAGGTTACAAACACAACACACTCATAAATTAGACACACCACTTACTATGCAGTTTCATAATCCAACATCAAAGACCGTAACAAAATAAAGATAATGCCATAATAAGAGTACATATCAACAAATTTACAAAACAAAAGGTCATCACTGTTTTTCAAAAGCAAAATGAAAGAGAGAACTCCTGGTCCTGATCGAACTACTAATACTTTAATCAGCAATGGTATTAAAAGAAATCAGATTGACATTATTATTTATGTTGCAGCTGTTGTAACTTGTAAGTGCCATCAAGAAACTTTAGTCACAACACGACACAGGAAAAGAAATAAATTAATATAAAGGAACTAACCTTTGCAAATACTCTTGCACGGACCCACGAAACCCACAGTAAAGCTTTGCAAGAACTGCATACTAAGCCATCAAAATCCAAATGAAAATGATAAAACACTTAAACATGTTGATTCAAGTTTACAACAACAATTTTCTATTAGAACATCTTATAGAAATAGCCTTTGTTACATAGCATTATACAAAATAATAAGGGAACTGAATTTGTGGATTCTAACATTCCTAAAAAAACCTATGTTCTAAGTGTTTGTTGACACTATACCCACCTAACACAGTGCAGTAAGAATCTTAACTAAAATGTCAAGTAATGATAAACAGAAAGCGGGAACAAATGTGTAGTTGGTAAGCAGAAAGTGTGAACAAATACATACCTGAACTTGACGTTGATCTAATTATCTATACATAACTTAGCAATAGCTTTAGTATTTAGACTAACTACCAAATATTATCCATGGAAAAAAAAAGGAAAAGTTTTGACTATGTCAAACGCTCAAATGCTTACAGCATACCTCGCCTATTGTAGCCAAAGTTTGTTCCATCTGGTGACTAATTTGGCAAATTATCCAAAAAGAACTAAATAGATCTCCTTACCTATGATGATTGAAAATATACAATGATCATGTTGCTCCACTTCACCGTTTGGACACTTCAAAAATGTATTTGTGAAATATGCTGATGGCAGGCAGCATCTGATGCGTGTTCCTGTGTACTCGCATAAATGTAACAATCGGTAGTAATTAGAGTTAAACGAAGTTATAATGTAGAATTGTTCATCTATATAAATTTGACCAGGTCACAGTAGATGCAACATGGATTTAGCTATTGGCTTATCAGTTATCACGTCACTTATAGTTTTGAGCCAACGATTCTATGGAATTTTAAGGCAGCCTGTTCTCTAGCTATCATGCCAATTTTCTTAATGTTAGCCTCACATAACTATTTCTAATGAAGCCTAATTTACAATTAGTATATGAAATATCTAAGCAATCAGCAGACTTCCATGTGTTATACAGTGTGGTTGGCTTGCACCACTTTCTTCACTTGTTCTTTTAAGAAAAAAATATTTAATGGAGGGTTTCTAATTAAAATTATAATCCTGACAGCAAGCATTCTAATTGTTCACACACATTATTATAAATATATATTTTTAATAAACTGCACCTACTTGTACATGGTTTGTCTCTCTGGCTACAATCTATATATACTTTTTATTACCAGTTAGTATGAAACCAAAATGACTTCAAGATACACATAGACCTTAAATTAGAAGCAGCAAAGGTCAAGCAAAGGAACTTAGACTTAAAACTATTCATCATTGGTAAAACATATGATTACAATTTTCATCAGACACAAATATAGTATACTACACAGTAGTGATACGACAACAAATCGAGAGCTAATTGACGGCCAATGTAGGTAATTCACAAACACAAATATAGTGTATTGCACTCTTTCTTCTGTATATTCGTAACCTACATCTCCCCTTCATTCTGCCCTCTACGATCCCCTATCCCAGGTTCGTACTTTGAAAAATTTATTCTCCAATTACTTTCTTCACGGTCGGGCTATCAATCCACCATCTTTTTCATAACTTCGAACTGCATATTTATAGTGTTCTAGCGATACCCGTTCTTACCGATTTCTCTTATGTCACTTAGGTTCAAAAAAATTTACACTTTACAACAGTGAAATTGAAATTAAACTATTCCAATGAAAGTAAATTAACAACGCAAACGGGAATGTTTTAGGCAAATCACCATATTAGTCAGGCAAGGGTTGACATATCGACAGTATTCTGCAGAGTAGTGATACCACAACAAATCCACAGCTAATTGATGATCAATGTAGGTAAATCACAACTAAGAAAACCAACGTACTACTATGAAATCAATGAAGAAACACAAACATGCTCCTCGACATGAAAATGCAGAGCCCTAAATAAACAAAAGAAATTCAAGCAAAACGAAGAAAATTCTTAAAAGCCCCAAATCCAGAGAACCCTAAATAATACCTCGATGAGCAGTGCAAGAAACCACGGAGAAAGTGGAAGATCACCGGAAAGTGTACGCCGTTTTACCGTCGGAGGCAGGTAGCGTCGGAGAGAGGTAGGAAGATCGAAAAAGGAAAGGGAAAGGTGGGTGATGGTATGTAGAGAAGATAACAGTCATAAGAAATGAAGGCACGTGTGCTGGTGTGGAGACAAATACGTATAAGAAAAAAAAGTACGTGTCGATACAAAAATGGCCAAGGAAAAACATGTAAATTTTTTATTGGCTCCGAGAAGTTACAGTATTCAATCACACAAAAAAAAACTTTCTAATTGTTAATATATATAAATGGGTAACTAATGAACGATGAATTATAACTCCTAAAAAGTGAGTTTTTGGACATATGACAACCTTTAAGGTTTTGTGACATATTGGACTGATCTACGAGCAACATGGACTAATATAACTCATTTGATTGAATGCCTAAAAGGCTTGGTTTGGAACCCATATTATAGGTCGGACCTAACGACTTAAAATCTAGAAGTGCGACATTTAAATTAAAGCATTTTTATATCTGATTTTAGGCAGGCCCTAAACAGCCCAAATCAGAATAAAAATCGTGATATATTATATATTTCAACAAACCTTAGTAACCGGAATTGAGGCACGTCGCTTAGGAAAGAAACCGGGGTCAAAACGGTACCTTGAGTGACTAGAAAACTTGATTTTGGTGAACCGGAAGTGAAACCGACCAAACCAATATTTTACATCTTTAAAAATAACCAAAATATATATTTTTAAATATTTGACTGAAAGTTAGTTATTTTTAAAACGGTCTAGTCGGACTCAAAACGACCAAAACGACCAAAACGACCAAAACGGTCAAAACCGGCTACACCAACGAACCAAGCCTATATCTCATCAACTAATTTGTACTTTAATATATTCACAATCTCATAAATATATTAAACACAACACTATCTCAACAGTAAACTGAGATCAACTAATCTTAAAATATAGAACGTAGTTTAATTATATATATATATTTATAATATGACGACAGTAAAAATAATAAACGACTTATTATTTATAAACGTTTAAACATTAAACTAGTATATATATATATATATATATATATATATATATATATATAAAAGTTACTCATAAATAATTTTACAAGCCTTATTTATATATTAAATTATATAAACACTCAAAATATTTGTTTAGGAAAATAAATATTATCCAACGGGTTTTCCAACCAACGCACACGGGTACAAAAATTGTCAAGACTTGACCAGGATCGTTTGTGTGATTGATCGTCACTCAAATGTATCATCAACCTTATAAACGATGTTTTTATTTTATTAGAATCGTTGTGCTTACCGTTTCAGTTCGATTCCGATATCATTCCATATCACCTTTGACAGGTGAGTTTCACGGTCCCTTTTTTTAAAAACTGTTCAAATACTTTAGGAGAGAAATCATGACAACAAAGCAACTTTTCTTTATATACATGATATAGTGCTCGATCGCAACGGGTGTATTGATTATGTGTTCTTTCACCCCTATCTGTTATGCAAAACATCAGTATTGACATTTGGGCCTAATTCCCACTAGTTATTGAATTTGATTAGTTCAGGTACGAAACGATAGCTAGTGAATAGTTCTATTTGGGTTGACACCCCTGCTCATGATTGGTAGCTCCAATTAGACACCATGGAATGGTCTGTGAGTACACGTCAGTTATTCTGAAATTCGTTCGGTATCCTTAGGGAGGGTACTAAGAGTGGGTAATCCGTTAGTTTCAAATTCAAGGAACATAGTTAGTCAATACCACGCAGTGATCAATATTATATCTTGTATACATCATTTCTACAAAAACTGGATTTATAGAGTCTTAAACCTATGAACTCACCAACTTCATGTTGACCATTTTAAACTCATGTATTTCTCAGGTAATTAAACGTGCTCGCAAATGGATTCCCTCAAACTATCGGACCTGCTATTTTGGTGTCATAGAGTCCCGTTATCTATAAATAAATGACGACCCTTTCAATATTCCTAAAATAATGACTTTTATTGTAATTCGGTTTGTAAAATATTGTCACCACTACTCTTTCCGCTGCAACTAAATGTGACGTGTTATTATTATTACATATGTTTGCTTTAAATAAAAGTTGTTCATGTATCCACGACTATGACCCCATGACGTCACACGCCTCCGTTCTCGAAAGTTCAGGGTGTGACAGATTGGTATCAGAGCCATGGTTATAGCGAACTAGGTCACTTAACAAAATAACCTGGATTATAACCCGCTCTGAAGGATCCATTTGCAAGCAAAGACCACCTTATAAGCATATACATGTTAGACCTATACATGCTTACTTTCTACACTAACATGCTATCTTATCTTGTATACATGCTATCGCCTTACTTTAAATCTAAATAAAATGTTACTAATACACACTTCTTGTTTATATTATAAAATGTTATCGCAGAGATGGCTTCTAGGGAAGTTATCTGCATCTCATTAGACTCTGAAGCAGAGTTCATGTCTACACCACTAGCACGCTCAGCTCACCAATATCACCGGACCAAAAGCCTGTACTACCCCTTGTCTACTCTCCGATACGTTATGACACCATACCTGTTGACGCACCACCGGCGGATGATGCTCCTGTGGGAAGACTCTACGAGATACCACGTACTCCATATCCGGTAGTCTTAGACGACCTCAACACCAACGAAGTTGGACCATCGGTACCTGCTACCAACATCGCTTTCGTTGACGCCTTTTTTGCCGCCGCTGCTGCTACACTTCTAGCCATCACCACTGAGGTGCCTCACCCTGTTGAGGAACCGGACATCTCACCAGGCTGCACACGGTCTCACTACCTGTACCGCCGCGTTCCCCGAGGAGGTAGATGTGGGTGTACCCTACGGAAGAAGATGTTGATCCCGTCTCGACGCTCTGCCATCTCCGAGTCTCCCGAGCAGCCCGCACTCAAGCGGTGCCGCATGCATAAGACTTTGCATCATAAGTGTATGCCGGAGCTCGTCAAGACTTGGAGGGAGCGAGAGGGAATGCCGACTATGGATGAGATAGGCGTACTGCATATTCCTCCACGTCGTACTCCTTATGGTATTAACTACTGGATCGGGGAATCACTGGCAGATACAGTTCAACTATTGTCGCCCGTATGCACCAGTACGAGGAGGGACTACGCGCTCTGGAGGCAGACATGGCTAAACTTCCTACTGTGTCAGACATTGGTTGCCTAGGGAATAAGGTAGACTATGTGTACACGACCTCGTCTGCCAGGCAGGGTGCCATGGACTCCCTACACGCGCACATGTCTAGTGTTAGCAACCACTCTGCTGGAAACTTTCAGATCATCAAGATATTTGCGCATCAGGTCACTGCCTTGCAGGGCAACGTGAACCTGATCCAGATTTTCTTGACCGTATTGTCCCAGATCGCCGTCATCTTTCCACCCCCTCCAGGTGGACCCCAGCCCTAGTAGTCTATCTAGCTGAATAGGTATTATGTCATCATTTTAATGTGTAAAGAATGTTGTCTTTTGTAGGGACTGCGTGCCCATGATCAGCTTTGTCTATGTTATATGGAATGTTTAGAACTTAAAATGATGTAATGGAAACTCCTCTTTTGCTATGACGTGACATGTTGTTTGATTTAACTATGTATTGTGTTATAATATGTGTCATGAATGTTACTCTTATATGTATTACAACTCCAACCGATTATCATTTTTGTTTGTTATTAAACGCGTAGAACGATATCATGCCTCCACGAAGACGTGTTAACCGTAACAGTACTCCTCCTCCTCCTCCTATATTGGACGCAACACAGATTAACGAAATGATCGCCAACGCGTTGCTGACGCTATGGCTACAGCTGAAGCCCAATGTGTCGAAGACAGGCTAAATGATGACATGCAACGTGGTAAGACTGAGATACCCAATGTTAGGAA
Source organism: Deinandra increscens subsp. villosa (assembly GCA_039602395.1). Classification (NCBI taxonomy): domain Eukaryota; kingdom Viridiplantae; phylum Streptophyta; class Magnoliopsida; order Asterales; family Asteraceae; genus Deinandra; species Deinandra increscens. The sequence goes on along the minus strand of JBCNJP010000024.1, from coordinate 3,805,546 downwards.
ACAGTAGATCATAATTTCCAAGAATTATACTCAACGTTTTAGACTAACATTGCAGGACAACGCGACTGTTCATACAAAGACTTTATGAACTGTAAGCCTACCAACTTTAGAGGCAAGGAAGGCGCGGTAGGACTCGTCCGCTGGTTTGAGAAGATGGAGTCCGTCTTTCGTATCAGCAACTGTCCTGACAGATATATGGTCAAGTATTCCACCTGCACGTTCATAGATGGCGCTCTAACCTGGTGGAACTCCCACGCAGATGCAATGGGAACTGACTTGTCTTACCAAATGACTTGGGATGATCTCAAGCGGACACTACGTGAAGAGTACTGTCCATGAGAAGAACTGCAGAGGCTTGAGTCTGAATTTTGGAATCTATCTATGGGAGGTGGTGATGTCGCTAACTACACGAAGCGATTCAAAGAGCTTGCTCACCTTTGCCCAACTATGGTCGAGTCCTTGTACAAGAAGATTGAAAGGTACACCTGGGGACTTGCACCGCACATTCAGGGGAATGTTCTATCATCAAACCCCCACACCTTCTAAAAAGCCGTACGCCTGGCACACAACCTGGTGTACCAAGCTAACTGTCAAGGTGTTACTTTTGCCAAAAAGGCCCCTGAAACCAGACCTGTTGTTGCAAGTACTCCCCCCTCATCAAGCCAAAGGCCCGACAACAAAAGAAAGAGAGACTTCTGGAAAAACAGATCTGAGAAAGCTGCTGAGAAAATCCCAGACAAGAACCTGGAACCGATCAAAGTCTATGCTGCCACCGCACCTGCTCAAGAAACGATGAGAACTGGTTACACAGGTACCGCACCCCTATGTAACAAATGCAACCTTCACCACACTCTAGGTTGCGACAATGTCTTCTGCGGACTATGTAAGGCCAAAGGGCACATCTCACGTGACTGTCCAACTCGAGCTTGCTTTGGTTGCGGTGTGATGGGACATGTCAAGAAGGATTGCCCCAAGCTCAAGAATCAGAACCCAGGTCAGGGAAGAGGAAGAGCCTTCGTAATTAATGCTAAAGAAGCCCGTCGTGATCCCAACACGATGACAGGTACGTTTCTACTTAACCACCATAAAGCTACTATTTTATTCGATACTGGTGCCGACAGAAGCTTTGTGTCTACTGATTTTAGTCAACTACTTAAAATCATCCCTACTGCCCAAGACACTAAGTTTACCATAGAACTAGCTAATGGGGAAGTAATAGAAACGGGAGAAGTTTACCAAAACTGTATCATTGAACTTTCTGAACACCCATTCTCCATCGACTTGATACCGGTTGAGTTAGGGAGTTTTGACGTGATAATCGGTATGGATTGGGTATCAAAGAATCAGGCTGAGATCGTTTTCTACGAGAAGATTGTCAGAATACCCCTTGCCAATGGTAACACTCTTACCGTACAAGGCGAGAAGAGTGGAGCCATACTCAGTATCATATCGTGCATAAAGGCCCAGAAGTACCTTCGTAAAGGTTGTCATGCCATTCTAGCTCATGTCACGGATAATAAGCCAAAGGAGAAAAACATTAAAGATATTCCAATCGTACATGAATTCCCAGAAGTCTTTCCTGGAGATTTTCCTGGCTTACCACCAACGCGACAAGTGGAATTTCGCATCGACTTAACACCTGGAGCCGCCCCCGTCGCCAGATCACCTTACCGTCTTGAACCATCTGAGATGCAAGAATTATCTAGCCAGCTACAAGAGTTACTAGATAAAGGATTCATCCGATCGAGTCATTCTCCATGGGGAGCCCCAGTGTTATTTGTACAGAAGAAAGACGGAACTTTCCGGATGTGTATCGACTACAGGGAGCTCAACAAGCTAACAGTGAAGAACCATTATCCACTCCTGAGAATCGACGATCTATTTGATCAATTGCAAGGATCAAATTTTTACTAAAAGATCGACCTGAGATCAGGTTACCATCAACTTCGATTCAAGGATGAAGACGTTTTCAAGACAGCTTTTAGGACCCGCTACGGTCATTATGAGTTCCTCGTTATGCCATTTGGCTTAACAAATGCACCTGCCGTATTCATGGACTTGATGAACCGTGTTTGCAAGCCTCACCTAGACAAATTTGTTATCATATTCATCGATGATATTCTAATATACTCAAGTAGTAAGGAGGAACACGAACAACATTTGAGGCTTATCCTGGAACTGCTAAAGAAGAAGAGTTGTACGCCAAACTTTCCAAATGTGAATTTTGGATCAAAGAGGTACACTTTTTGGGACATATGATCAACGATCAAGGTATCCATGTTGACCCCTCCAAAGTTAAAGCTGTTAAGGATTGGAGTGCTCCTACAACTCCGTCAGAGATCCGACAATTCTTAGGTCTTGCTGGCTATTACCTCCGTTTCATTGAAAACTTTTCAAAGATAGCCCAGCCCCTCACCGCTTTGACTCAGAAGGACAAGAAATTCATTTGGGATGACAAGACAGAAGGAGCATTTCAGTTGTTGAAAGAAAAGCTGTGTAACGCACCAATCCTATCCTTACCAGAAGGAACAGAAGACTTCGTCGTCTATTGCGACGCATCACATCAAGGATTGGGTGGCGTGCTAATGCAGCGATATAAGGTCATTGCTTATGCCTCAAGACAATTGAAAGTGCATGAGAAGAACTATACAACCCACGACCTAGAGCTTGGAGCCGTTGTTTTCGCTCTCAAAATTTGGAGACACTATCTCTATGGGACGCAGTGTACCATCTTCACTGACCATAAGAGCCTCAAACATATATTCGATCAGTAAGAGCTGAACATGAGATAACGCAGATGGATTGAACTACTCAACGACTATGAATGTGAGATTCGTTATCATCCTGGCGAGGCTAACGTTGTAGCTGACGCCCTGAGTAGGAAGGAACGTGTGAAGCCGCTCCAAGTTCGAAATCTAGCTGTGACCATCCATTCTAGCCTTGCATTACAAGTCCGCGATGCACAACTTGAAGCCATCAAGGAAGAGAACTTTAAAGAAGAATATATGCGAGGTATGGAAAGTCAGCTAGAAGAAAGACCCGATGGAACCAAGTACTTCATGAACAGACTTTGGGTGCCAAAATACAAGACTAGGTACTCCATCCATCCGGGAGCTGACAAGATGTATCACGGTATCAAGGAACAATTCTGATGGCCTAACATGAAGGCTAAAATAGCCATATATGTCAGCAAGTGCTTGACTTGCTCCAAAGTCAAAGCCGAATACCAGAAGCCTTCCGGCCTACTTGTTCAACCAGAGATACCTGTATGGAAGTGGGAATGCATAGCCATGGATTTCATCACAAAATTGCCAAGGACTCGTTCTGGTTATGACACCATCTGGGTTATCATTGACCGTTTAACAAAATCTGCCCATTTCCTACCAATGAAAGAAACTGACAAACTAAAGCGACTTACGAAGCTTTACCTAAAGGAAGTTGTGACAAGACACGGCGTACCTATCTCTATCATCTCGGAAAGAGACTACTGATTTGCCTCAAGATTCTGGAGATCACTTCAGAAGGCCTTAAGTACCCGGCTGGAAATGAGTACTGCCTACCACCCTTAAACCGATGGCCAGAGCGAAAGGGACTATCCAAACCCTAGAGGATATGTTACGCGCTTGTGTGGTTAACTTCGGAAATGGTTGGGACGACCATTTGCCTCTTGCCAAGTTTTCTTACAATAATAGCTACCACACAAGTATCCAGGCCACCCCTTTTGAAGCACTATACGGAAGAAAGTGCAGATCACCTCTCTGCTGGACAGAAGTCGGGGATAGTCAACTGACTGGACCCGAAATCATATTTGAGACCACGGAGAAAATCTTCCAGATACATAACCGTTTGAAAACTGCTCGTGACCGTCAAAAGAGCTACGTTGACAATCGTTGCAAGCCACTAGAGTTTCAAGTTGGTGACCGTGTCATGTTGAAAATATCACCATAGAAGGGCGTTATACGATTCGGAAAACACGAAAAACTCAGTCCTCGATATATAGGTCCATTCGAGATCATCGAACGTATTAGACCCGTGGCATACCGGTTGATCTTGCCACCGGAACTGAGCAGCGTTCATGATGTTTTCCATATCTACAACTTGAAGAAGTGTCTATCCGACGAATCTCTCATCATCCCGCTCGATGAAATCCAGATCGACAGTTCTCTCCATTTCATCGAGGAACCTGTCGAGATCCTAGATCGTGAAGTTAAGAGGTTGAAGCAAAGCCGCATACCTCTCGTCAAGGTACGTTGGAACTCACAACGAGGCCTGGAATACACCTGGGAACGTGAGGACCAGATACGTCAGAAATACCTGCGACTCTTTGAAAACATTGCCTCTACCAGTACACAAAGCTAATTTCGGGACGCAATTCTTCCAGCTAGGGGAGGATGTGACAACCCGACAAAATCCAAGGTCAAACTCTATAACTTTGACATTATATTCGTAAGATTACCTGAAATAAATTTATTTGCTAGTAACAACTCATATGCATAAAATAGACGCTTCGCAAACTACCCGCGTTATACCCGGAAAACGACCCGAATATTATTTAAACACGTGAAACGTGAACCATAAATAATAAAAACATCATATCATATGACAATCATATTATTTCAAGAAATAACGTCTCGAAATAATACGTCAAAACCATCCGTTAATCTCGACGACTGTTAGACAAAACCCAAAATTGTCTTAACCGTCGAGCCTAAACTGAACATCAAATAAATATTCCGACAATTATGGACTTAATGATTTAACCTTGTGAAGTAACTTTATAAATTTGAGCTTCATCCGAAACTTTCGTAAAACAAGTGTTATACCGTAAGCCAATACCCGGCCCCACAACCGAAACCGACTCAAATGGGTTTTATTTTATAAACTTTGCCCATCTTCTATACCCATCAACTTGGAAAGAAAAATGATTTAACTAAACTTATAATTAGTATAAAAACTTAATCAATAGCACCATGACTACCTAATTAAATCTCAAATAAATTAATAAAAAAAATAATAATACTAAAACAAAGTTACGTGACATGTTAAAGTAAAAAAAGAAAAAGGAAGTGGGAGAAGAATGCAAATGAAAATATCTACACCCCACTTGCATTTAAATATAAATTGAACACTCCCTTCTTCATATCCTACTTTCCCAAATCCCCCACACCATTTCACCACGTCCACTACCATTCCCACATCGCCGACCCTTTTTTCCTCTACAGCTCTTCGCCGGCCGACCACCACCCTGAGCCGCCGCCCAATGCCGCCGTCCGGCGGTCGCCGCCTAGCAGCAACCATCTCCGCCACCCGCTCCCCCCTCTTGCTTCCGTGAGCTCCGAGCATCACCCCGAGCAACACCCGATCACCCGTTTCATTCTCGTTCGATCACCGTTGTAAGTTCTAACCACTCACATTTTAATTCTTATTCGAGATCACTCAACAACTCGATGATCCTCAAGTCTTGATCATCGAAACCGTGTTTTAATAAGAAAAAACCCACTAACGAGACCATGATCATATTAAAAACTAACCTTCTTTTAATCCTTCAACATTATATAATTTTCATTTTAGTAAAGAAAAAGAAAAAAATATGATCTCAGGATCATTTACGTTGGAAAGAACTAAAACGAAAAGAAAAAAAAACATATTAAAAGTGGGTTAAAGTAGTATAGAGTGGTGTTAAATGGGTGATTAATTTAATTAGTTTAACTTGTCGCTTGTTAATTTATTTAACTCAAGAATCATTATTTAAATGACCCTTGTCCATCTAACGTAACAATGGTCCTAACACGAAGTGTTAGTTGGTTTATTAGTTTCATATTAGTTAAAATGGGTAACTAGTAAACGATTGAATTATAACTCCTAAAAAGTGAGTTTTTGGACATATGACAACCTTTAAAGGTTTTGTGACATATTGGACTGATCTACGAGCAACATGGACTAATATAACTCATTTGATTGAATGCCTAAAAGGCTTGGTTTGGAACCCATATTATAGGCCGGACCTAACGACTTAAAATCTAGAAGTGCGACATTTTTAAAAATCATTTTTAGATCTGATTTTAGGAAGGCCCTAAACAACCCAAATCAGAATAAAAATAGTGATATATTATATATTTCAACAAACCTCAGTAACCGGAATTGAGGCACGTCGCTTAGGAAAGAAACCGGGGTCAAAACGGTACCTTGAGTGACTAGAAAACTCGATTTTGGTGAACCGGAAGTGAAACCGACCAAACCAACATTTTACATCTTTAAAAATAACCAATATATATATTTTAAATATTTGACTGAAAATTGGTTATTTTTAAAACGGTCTAGTCCGACTCAAAACGACCAAAACGACCAAAACGACCAAAACAACAGTCAAAACCAGCTACACCAACGAACCAAGCCTATATCTCATCAACTAATTTTTACTTTAATATATTCACAATCTCATAAATATATTAAACACAACACTATCTCAACAGTAAACTGAGATCAACTAATCTTAAAATATAGAACGTAGTTTAATTATATATATATATATATATTATAATATGACGACAGTAAAAATAATAAACGACTTATTATTTATAAACGTTTAAACATTGAACTAGTATATATATATATATATATATATATATATATATATAAAAGTTACTCATAAATAATTTTACAAGCCTTATTTATATATTAAGTTATATAAACACTCTAGGAATTTATTTAGAAAAATAAATATTATCCAACGAGTTTTCCAACCAACGCACACGGGTACAAAACTTGCCAAGACTTGACCAGGATCGTTATTGTTATTGATCGACAATCAAATGTATCATCAACCTTAAAAACGATGTTTTTATTTTATTAGGATCGTTGTGCTTACCGCTTCAGTTCGATTCCGATATCATTCCATATCACCTTTGACAGGTGAGTTTCACGACCCCTTTCTTTTAAAACTATTTAAATACGTTGGGGGAGAAATCATGACAACAAAGCAACTTTTCTTTATATACATGATATAGTGCTCGATCGCAACGGGTGTATTGATTATGTGTTCTTTCACCCCTATCCGTTATGCAAAACGTCAATATTGACGTTTTGGCCTAATTCCCACTAGTTATTGAATTTGATTAGTTCAGGTACGAAACAATAGCTAGTGAATGGTTCTATTTGGGTTGACACCCCTGCTCATGATTGGTAGCTCCAATTAGACTCCATGGAAAGGTCTGTGAGTACACGTCAGTTATTCTGAAATCCGTTCGGTATCCTTAGGGAGGGTACTAAGAGTGGGTAATCCTTTAGTTTCAAATTAAAGGAACATAGTTAGTCTATACCACGCAGTGATCAATATTATATCTTGTATACATCATTTCTATAAAACTAGATTTATAGAGTCTTAAACCTATGAACTCACCAACTTTATGTTGATCCTTTTAAACTCATGTATTTCTCAGGTAATTGAACGTGCTCGCAAATGGATTCCCTCAAACTATCGGACCTGCTATATTAGTGTCGTACTCCCATTATCTATAAATAAATGACGACCCTTTTAAATATTCCTAAAATAATAACTTTTATTGTAATTCGGTTTGTAAAATATTATCACCACTACTCTTTCCGCTGCAACTAAATGTGACGTGTTATTATTATTACATATGTTTGCTTTAAATAAAAGTTGTTCATGTATCCACGACTATGACCCCATGAAGTCACACGCCTCCGTTCTCAAAAGTTCAGGGTGTGACATTCCTTAACTCTAATTTTGCCATCGTAAATTCTCTTGGTTCTTTCCTTGTAGAAGGTTGAGTTACCATATGCGTAGTCACACATTTCTTCTAATTCGTGCAGCTGAAAGAACCTTTCCTTTTCTGCCTCATCCAAATCCATGTTGACTGACTTAAACGCCCAGTATGCTTTATCCTCAATTTCGACTGGCAAATGACACGCCTTCCCGTAAATCATCCTAAATGGCGTGGTGCTAGAAGGTATTTTGTAAGCCATATGGAAGGCCCATAATGCGTCATCCAACTTGTCTGACTAGTCCTTTCGATGCTTCCCCACCGTCTTTTCTAAAATCCTATTGATCCTGCGATTCGAGACCTTGACTTGCCCACTTGTCTAAGGATGATATGGCGTTGCCAACCTATGGGTGACCCCATAACGTTGTAACGCCTTCTCCATCCGTGCATTACAGAAGTGAGTGCCTCAATCGCTAATTAGTGCCTTGGGCACTCCAAACCTGGCAAATAATTTCTTCAGGAACTTCACGACCACTCTGGCATCGGTTGTGGCTAAGGCTTAAGCCTCAACCCATTTAGATACGTAGTCAACTGCCACTAGAATGTATTTATTCCCACGAGATGACAGAAATGGTCCCATGAAGTCGATACCCCAAACATCAAATACTTCGCATACCTGAATGCTCGTCTAGGGCATTTCATCTCTCCTTGAGAGATTTCCTGCACGTTGGCAGTTGTCACATTTACAGATCATTTCAAAACAGTCTCTGAAGATTGTAGGCCAATAAAAACCTGCCTCGAAAACCTTTTTGGAGGTGAAGAGAGCAGCATAATGTCCTACCGTAGGGCCCTGGTGACAATGCCTCATGATCTGGTGCGCCTCCTTTCCGTGCACGCATCTCCTCATCACATTATCCGCTCCTAATCTGTAGAGATATGGATCTTCCCTAATGTAGTTCTTAAGCTCACTGAAAAATCTTTTCTTTTGTTGGAAGGATAGCCCCTTGACTAGAACTCCGTTTGAAAGATAGTTTGCATAGTCCGCAAACCATGGGCTTCCTTCGTCGTCGCGAACCTTCACATAGTTGAGGGATTCATGGGGAAATGGTCATTCATTGGTTTCCCCTCGTTTCCTATGCTCTCATAATTTTCAAGACGGGAGAGATGATCGGCCGCATTGTTCTCGGCCCCCTTCTTGTCACGGATTTCTATATCAAATTCTTATAGTAACAAGATCCATTGAATGAGACGAGGCTTTGCATCCTGCTTATTAAAGAGATGTCTTACTGCAGAATGATCCGTATAGACAGTGGTCTTGGATAAGACAAGGTAGGATCAGAATTTGTCAGACGCAAAGACTACGGATAGAAGTTCATTTTCAGTCATGGTGCAGTTCTCTTACGCGTCATTCAGTGTCGTCTTGCTGGCATAGTAGATGGGATGAAAGTGTTTATCTTTTCGTTGCCCCAAGACTGCCCCCACTACGTAATCACTGGCATCAAACATAAGCTCAAATGGTTGTGTCCAATCAGGAGCAACCATGATGGGGGCGTTCACCAACTTTTCTTTCAACAGATTGAACGCGATATGGAACTCGTTGGTGAAGTTGAACGGAATATCCTTCTCTAGGAGTTGGTTCATTGGACGGGCAATTTTTGAATAAACTTTGATGAATCGACGATAGAAACCCGCATGACCAAGAAAACTCCTGGTAGCTCTCACAGAATTTGGTGGAGGGAGTTTGGAAATGGTTCCCACTTTAGCTCTGTCAACCTCGAGCCCTGCTTTTGAGATTTTGTGCCCTAGCACAATTCCTTCTTTAACCATGATGTGGCACTTCTCCCAGTTGAGAACTAAGTTTGTCTCTTCGCATCGTGCCAACATGTGTTTCAGATTCTTTAAGCATTGATCGAAGGAACTCTCGATAACGGAGAATATATATATACATGTATATATATTTTCATTATGGGTCATATTTCTAACATTTTCTAAGGTTTCTAAGGCTCGGGATTCGTACGATAATATATATATATATATATATATATATACATGTACATATATTTTCATTTATAATTGCTAAGTTACGTGTTATCCCCTAAAAATTTACTATACTTATCATTTCATGTTACGAATCATATTAAGGTATATTTTTAATAACTTCTAAGCCTTTGGATACTTATAATGATAATTATAAACACGTATCTTACCCGAATATATACGTTTTATCAGTATTTCACCGTGTTATCTTTTAGGTACGTGTTCACTACGTATTTATCTATTTGGATTATCGTAACATTTATTTCACATGTATTCACATATAAACACGTATAACATGATATTTTAAACACGTAAAACCACGTCTTTCTAGTATCTATATTATTATATATTTAATCATGTATTTACCGATTTTATGAAATTTTGGGATGTTACAGATTTGCCTGAAATTGCACCACCACCAATTGGAACAAAATGTTTTTTTAGAAATAAGAAAGATGAAAGGGGAATCGCGGTAAAATATAAGGCAAGGTTAGTAGTTCAAAGTTTTGCTCAAGAAGTAGGAATAGACTATGATGAAGTTTTTGCACCAGTAGCAAGATTAGATGCAAATAGGATATTCTTAGCCTATGCTGCTTACAAGAACTTTCATGTCTACCAAATGGATGTCAAAAGTGCATTTTTGTATGGATTACTAAATGAAGAAGTTTAGGTATGTCAACCACCTGGGCTTAAAGATCCACATCATCCAAACAAAGTGTGTAAACTGATAAAGGCTCTATACGGTCTTAAACAGGCACCAAGGACCTGGTATGAAACTCTCTCTGGTTATCTAATTAAACATGGGTACAAAAGAGGAGCCATTGACAAAACTCTCTTCATTAAGATAGTTAGAAAGGATCTCTTAATGGTACAAATTTATGTTGATGATATAATCTTTGGTTCAACAAAAGATGCTCTCTACAAGGAGTTTGAAGCCCTAATGCAAGCAAAATTTGAAATGAGTTCATTGGGTGAACTTACTTTCTTTTTAGGACTTCAAGTAAAGCAAACAAAAGATGGCTTCTTCCTGAGTCAATCAAAGTATATTCAGGATATGCTAAAGAGGTTTGAGATGATGACATCCTCTCTGCTAAAACTCCTATATCAACATCACAGAAGTTAACATTCGGTGTAACTGGTGAACAGTTGATGAGCACACATATAGGGCCATGATTGGTTCCCTTATGTATCTAACAACTAGCAGACCTGACATCATGTTTAGTGTTTGCTTATGTGCTTCATATCAGGCTAGACCAAAGGAATCACACTTGAATGTTGTAAAAAGAATTCTTAGATACCTTAAAGGACAACCAAAACTTGGGTTGTGGTATCCTAAAAACAAAGACTTCAATCTGAAGGATTTTATAGACAGTGAGTATGGAGGATGCAATCTTGACAAAAAGTCAACATCTGGTGGATGACAATTTCTTGGTGACAGACTTGTATCATGGCAATCCAAAAAGCAAACATGTGTCTCAACTTCTACAGCAGAGGCAAAGTACATCGCAGCTTCATCATGTAGTGGTTAAGTACTATGGATTCAAAATCAGATGATGGACTATGGTATAAACTTCATGGAGACTCCTATGTATGCTGATAACACAAGTGCTAAAAGCATCACCAACAATCTAGTCAAACATTCAAAGACAAAGCACATTGAAATCATGTATCATTTTATTAGAGATTGTATTGAAAAGAAGTTAATCAAACTCCATCATGTTCCAACTGAAAATCAATTGGCTGACTCATTTACCAAAGCATTTGATGAGGCTAGATTCTTCTACCTTATCACAACCATAAGCATGATGAACTTTGATTAAATAAAATCTTATTAACTCAAATTAAAATAAATTTTGGATCCGTCTCTTGATATAAAAAGAAAAAGAAATTTTAAAAAAACCAGTGAAAAGCTTGCCCGAGATAACTTATCTCGGGTCAAAACCTTTGAAAGTCCTTAAGCCACAACATTTCTTGTAAAAAGCACTTTCGAGGTAATCTCCCCTGAGATAACCTCATCCAGAATAACTAACATTACTTAGGGAAAAGATATCTCACCCTAGATAACTACACCCGGGGTAACTTTACTTATATCGGGTGATGACATCTCTTGTGAGATAATCTCAACCGGGTCAAATAAAAAGGAAAAGGGTAGATATCCTGTGAAGACCTCTTCCGAGGTAATCTCACCCTAGATATAAATTTTACCTAGGTTCTTGGTGAAAATTTATCTTCCGAGATAAGCTTTTACTAAAGACTTAAGAAAAGGTTTTATCCTTAAAAGAAATATCTAAGCAAGTTGTCCGATGGGACAACCGTTGGTCCAAGAAGAGCATACCACGTCAACGCACATTTTTCTCTTTTACTAGAGCCACTTGCACTTTTTACAGTAATCATGCCTTCCACACTCCCAATTTAAAGCAAATCGTTGTAACCTAAAGCCCACGATTCCACGATTAAACAAATTAACTACACTCATTTACTCAGTAAATCTCTCATATACTTCAAAACGTTCACTTTTTCTACTTTCCTACTCCTATTTCTCCGATTATGTTCAGTTTTAAACCCACATCAACCACAAATGGCACCCAAAGCAAAGAAAGGT
>JBCNJP010000024.1:3728612-3792683 GCA_039602395.1 Deinandra increscens subsp. villosa | reverse complement strand
GATTGTAAAGCACGTGGTTAGTGCTAGGATGATATTTTGTTCCGCTGCGTAACTTGAGACTGTTTTTATTATTGAATGTTTGGACTATACTCTGATTCGTTTAGTATTTGTAACTAATGGTTGTGGTGCTGGTCTAGTCGCACCCCTTAACGGTATAAACTCCGTTAGTGGTTAATTTGGGAGTGTGACAAAACGTCTCTTCGAGACTCCAAGATATGACTTTTGAAAATTTTATTTTGTATCACGTGTTGATCAGATCGAAAATAAACCAGAAACAAAATCTTTTTCACTTTTAGAAAGTTTATATCAAAACACACTTAAAATGTTTTTGATTTTTCAAAGTTTATGCTATACGAGATCATATTGAACATAACGCACTGAACTACATTTCAATTTCAATTAATTGAAACACATAAGTCATGTCGATTGCCGATATAATTTGTCCATCTTAAACTCAGGCAGAATCTTACTCATAACATCTGGATATGTTAAGGTATTGATTAGATTTGCTCTGACCAATGTACCTCACACTATCAGACATACTCAGACATTTTCTGTTTTTCTTTCTTTATCCATTTGTGTGATAGCACTTGTGATTTTTCACAATGTATAAATTTTTCATGATATTATCAACTGTGTTCCATGCAAAAAGAAATAAAAATGTTAAATCGTCTACCTTAAGGTCGATCTTTCGATATGCAGATAAGGCCTCGGATTTAACAAAATGCATATCGAAAAATCGACCTTAAGGTAGACGATTTAACATTTTTATTTCTTTTTGCATGGAACACAGTTGATAATATCATGAAAAATTTATACATTGTGAAAAATCACAAGTGCTATCACACAAATGGATAAAGAAAGAAAAACAGAAAATGTCTGAGTATGTCTGATAGTGTGAGGTACATTGGTCAGAGCAAATCTAATCAATACCTTAACATATCCAGATGTTATGAGTAAGATTCTGCCTGAGTTTAAGATGGACAAATTATATCGGCAATCGACATGACTTATGTGTTTCAATTAATTGAAATTGAAATGTAGTTCAGTGCGTTATGTTCAATATGATCTCGTATAGCATAAACAAGTTGAAATTGTATAACCCAATAACAATCAGGTCGGTACTCCCGTACACGCAGAGAAAGTCCAATGAGTTATACGAAACACCAAAGAAAATAAAGCAGAACGTCAAACGAACAACAATCAGGTCGATCTTTCGATATGCAGAGAAAGTCCGATCGTTTGACAAAATAAAGAAAATCAAACAAGTTTAAATCTTTGCAAAATGAACACATGTATACACAGTGACTTCTCAGTTGGAATTTCACACTTATTTTTCTTTTGTGTCATGAAATATGCATCAAGATGTTGTCCACTTGGTCAAGCATTAGTATTTAGTGTATATCACATCTGAATACTTTCTGATTTGCCGAGCCTACCAAACACTTTTCAATCATCGATAGGTCTTCTAGAAGTACCTGCACACTGGTCAAAGTGATTAGTTCATAAATAACCCGAAGCGGATTGCTTCTGGTCGACCAGTGTCCTGGTTTTGCTTAGAAACCACCTTAGGTTTCCATTGTTGTTGTTTTGGTAAGGCAGTTTGTGATGAACTTATCACAGGTGACTGTGATGATGAACCTACACTTTGAACCTTTGAAAACATTGGAACAAAACATTTTTGTTTATGAAAGAATGTAGGTTCAACGTCATCAAAAACTCTGCCTTGTTCATCAAAGAACATTTGTTTGGCAGGTTTACCAAAAACTAGTTTCTTATGAACCCTTTGTGAGAAATCAGCAGGCAGTGGACAATCCTTTGCCACATGCCCTGTTCGGCAGCAAACATAACAAATTCGCTTTGATTTGTCCCACTTTTGACATACCTGCGATGAATTACACATAGGAATATCTTGAACATGATCAGAATGAGAATCATATACCTGATGTCTGTGATCATGGACCCATTTAGATGTTGGGCTTCGAGATTGAGAACTTTCAGAAGAAACTTGAGCTTTCATAAAAACTTCAGAAATCTTTCGAGCATCAACACAATGAAGAGGAAATTCTTTATCAGAGAAGAGTTGATCCGAACCTTTGAGCTTGTAGAATCGCTCAGGTTGAACTTTTTCAGCTCTGAACATCTCCTTCTTCACTTGCTTCATCTTAATGTTCTTCAGACCCTGGGATGTAAATGCTGGAACTTCCTCAGCTCTACCTTTCATTTCTTGAAAACCCAATCCGACTTTCTTTCCAACAAACTTCTCCTCAGATGTAGAATGCCCATTCTTTGCTAACCGAGAAAATTCAGCTTTAACTTCAGTCACATTCTTCTGATCATAAAAGATCTGCTCATTAAAGTCAGATTGTGACTTAATCTTGTCACTTGAAGTAGCTGAGTTCTCATTATCAGTAGAAGATGAGCCAGACACAAACTTTGGAGCGGAAAGAACCTCGAATTTCTTTTCCTGCTGCTTCTTATTCTTCTTCTTCTACACAACTTTTTCTTCCTTAACAGTAGAGGATGAAACTTTTGAATAATCAAATTCAGGAACTTGCTCTTGCACTTCTTTGAAAGCTTCTTTGATTTGAGCAGGGGGTGATGCAGTTTTATCAAACATTTTCTCAAAATTTGCATCATTAGCTAAGAAACTTGTGAAAACTTGAGAATTTGAAATATTGTTGAGCAAGCGATTTGCATCGATTACTTGAATTTTGAGATCAGAAATCTTCTTTTGTGCTTCAGCAAACTCTTTTTTCGTAGCTAACAAACGCTTAGCAACTTTATGAGTTTCAAACTTTCGCATTCTAAGATTTTCCAATCCTTCAAACAACTCTTTCTTTAGTTTAGCTTCATTTCGCCTTTGAATTTCCAAGTTTGCTGTTTGAACTTTATTCACACTAACCAACTCCCGCTTCTCATCCAATAAGTTTTCCATGTCAACTTGATATGTTTCAATCTTGCTAGCAGATTCTTCAACATTCTGTATAAGCAAATCAAGTTTGATTTTGGACTTTTCAAATAAATTCTTGAAGTTAGTAGCAGCATCTTCAGCATTAAACTTCCATTTTTCAACCTCTTTTACCAACTCATCCTGTTCTTCACAAACCTTTGCTCTGACAGCTTCAATATCCTTCTTATCTTGTTTGAACACTTCTAAAACGTCATTCAGCAATTTGATCTCAGTCATTAAACAATCATTCTTCAAAACTAACTCTTTCTCCTTTTCCTTAGAAATCTTTAAACATGAATTAATCACATCAAATTCCTCAGACAGTTGTTGAACTTTAATCACCAACAAAGCATTTTCTTTCATTAGACTCTCCAAGTTTTCAGCAGATTCATAAGAACTTAGATTTGAACTAGTATCGAAACTAGTATCTGAATAGGAATCATCTGATTGAACATGAGTGACAATCAAAGCTGATGAATCATAACCAAACCTTTGACCCCAATCATATATAGTATCCTGTTGAACTGTTAAAGTTGTTGCCTTGTCTGTGTTACTAGAAGATGGCTGAGTAAAACCAGGTTTGCTTGATAAAGGAAAACCAGACTTGCTAAGATTTGCTTGTTGACATTCTTTGGCAAAATGCCCAAGCTTTGAACACTTGTAGCACTTTAATTTTGATTTATCAAAACCCAATTTCTCACCAGAAATATTTCTTCCATGTTTCTTGAAAAATCTCTTCGATCGTTGGCATAACATAGCATATTGCCAAGATATATCCAATTCAGTAATTTGATCATCATCAAGTGCATCAAGATCATCGCTGGTTAAATTTGCATCAGCAACATTCTTGATAATCAACCCAAAGTATGAGGAAATCAATGCAGAAATCATTTTGGCATAATCATCGGTTGATTCAACAGAAAACGCATTCTGACTTGATGAATTTGGAATTGTAAAGCTATAACCCCGTGAAGAATTATTATCAGAATTTCCTGAACTTCCTGACAAGAAAGCAACATTTGGTGCAGAACTCAAACTTGGCTTAGCTTTTGCATTAATGCTTGCACTATTCTCACCATGATACAATTCAGGATTCTGCAAAGTAGCAGTTGACTTCTTTGATTTTAAGATTTCCCTTTCTCGAGCATGAAGTTTTCCAGTAAGCTCGTGAAATGTCATTGTAGAATAATCCTTATCATGAGTGAGTAGCAAAACATAGTTTTCCCATTTTTCAGGCAAAGCTTCCAAAATCTTTTCTTTTAAATCAGCATCGGCTTTCTCAATCTCAACCACCTATAATTCACTAATCAAGTGTGACAATCTTGAAAAGAGAGCAGTAATGTTTTCATTGTCATAATTCTAAAAATTATAAAATTCTTTGTTTAGAACTTTCTTCCGACTCTTGTTATAGTCATCATTACCTTCACAACTAGCTGATAAAGCATCCCACAATTGCTTAGATTTCTTGCAAGTGCTAAATTGATGAAGCAACTCAGTGGGTAATGCCATTGTAAAATAACCGTATGCTTTTTGTTCAAGCTCGTATGATTTTCTTTCAGCAAGATCAAAAGTATGAACTTCTTTGAAATCTCCCGCATCTGTTGGGTGTTGATAAAGCTTCTTAAGCGGGATCCACATATCGATATCATTTGTACTTATGTAAGCGGAAAATCGTTTCTTCCATTTTTGATAATCTTCTAGCTTCAACAATTTGGGAACTTTCTGACTTGTTCTGATTTCATAATAAAAATTTAACATGGTTTGCATCGCACTTTGCATTGCAGCAAACGCTTGAAATTCCGTCATCGTGAAGAATTTGAATTCTGGTGACTGAACTTGCTCCGAACCTATCACTGACCTCCGAACCTCCTCCGAACTTCGACCGAACCTAAAACAAAAAGGCCAAACTTAGAAACTCCGATCTGTTACCGAACGAACTCCGAACCTTGACCGAACTTAGATCAACTCCGAACTTTGACCGAGATAGACCGAACTCTCACCGAAGACTCACCGAGCTTGGTCCGAACTTCAAGTTCGGAGCAGTTACTCCGAACCTGATCAGAAAACTCTGAACTTGGAACTCAGTTTTCAAAAACTTGCGAAAATTGACAGATTTTGACGAAACTTGCAACTGAAGATCAGAAAAACTGATAAGAAGTGATTTAGGAGTAGATTTTACACCAAGATTTGATTAAACTGATGAAAAACACGAAAGCCAACTCGAGAAACTCCAAAAACGTTTTAAAAATCCGAAAATAGCAACCACAGATCGGTAGAGTGAACCAGAAAGCTCTAACTAATCGGACATCGAAACGTAATTAACCGATTCTTTTATTGATCAACGAAGAACAATTACAATCAGTAAACACTTAGAAACACAACACAGAGAAACACCTTGAAAACACACACTTAGCAGAAATCTCATACGCTCAGAACTCCTTATTATAATGTCCAAGCTTCTATATATACCCAGCTGGCCGAGCTTCATCCGAACCCCAGGTTCGGCCAGTCCGAACTCTAGGTTCAGACCTAGTTTGGCCAAGCATCCTTTGGCTTGAACTTGAACAATGCTCGATACTTCACACGACGCAAATTCAGGTATCAACAGTCTTTGGTATCAAAACTGCTTCTAAATCATTCCTTATCATTTTTCTTGATCCACTGTTGCAAGTTTCGTCGAAATCAGTCAAATTTCGAGCGTTTTTGAAAAATTATGTCGAGGTTCGGAGCTCACTGGTCGAGTTCGGAGTAACTGCTCCAAAGCTCAAGTTCGGACAGTGTTCGGTGCTTATTCGGTGAGAGTTTGGTCAGTGGTCGGCGAGAGTTCAGAGTTGGTCTTCATTCTGTCAAGGTTCGGAGATACTTAGGTTCAGGTGAAGTTCAGCCTTTTGATTTAGGTTCGGACAGAGTTCGTAGGGAGTTCGAAGCTCAGTGTTAAGTTTGGAGCAAGTTCGGCCAACAGATTCAAATTAAAGATGACGGAATTTCAAGCGTTTGCCGCTATGCAAAACGCAATGCAAACAATGTTGAATTTTGATAACGAAATTGGAACAAGTCAGAAAGTTCCCAAATTGTTGAAGCTTGAAGATTATCAGAATTGGAAGCAACAATTTTCGGCTTATATAAGTACGAATGACATCTATTTATGGATTCCAATCAAGAAACTTTATCAACATCCGACTGATGCGGGAGATTTCAAGGAAGTTCATACTTTCGATATTGCTGAAAGGAAAGCTTATGAACTGAATCAAAAAGCTTTCGGTTATCTTACAATGGCATTACCTACTGAGTTGTTACATCAATTCAGCACATGCAAGAAATCAAAACAATTATGGGATGCTTTATCAGCAAGATGTGAGGGTAATGATGATTACAAGAAAAGTTGGAAGAAAGTGTTGAATAAAGAATTTGATAATTTTCAATATTATGACAATGAGAACATTACTACTCTTGTTTCCCGATTTTCACATCTTATTAGTGAATTAAAGGTTGTTGGAATTGAGAAGACTAATGCTGATTTAAAGGAGAAGATTATGGAAGCGTAGCCTGAAAAATGGGAAAATTATGTTTTGCTTCTTACTCATGATAAGGATTATTCTGCATTAACATTTCACGAGCTTACTGGAAAACTTCATGCTCGGGAAATGGAAATGTTAAATTCTAAGAAGTCAACTGCTACTTTGCAAAATCCTGAATTGTATCATTGTGAGAATAGTGCAAGCATGAGTGCTAAATCTAAGCCAAATCTGAGTACGGCACTAAGGGTTTCGCTTTAATGGCTGGAGCTTTGGGAAATTCTGATAACAATTCATCACGGGGTTGTAGTTTCACAATTCCAAATTCTTCAAGTCAAAAATGCCTTTTCTGCTTAATCAATGGATGATTGTGCCAAAATGATTGTTGCTTTAATCTCATCATCATTTGGTTTAGTTATAAAAAATGTTGATGATGCATAATTAACAAGAGATGATCTTGATGCTCTTGATGATGATCAACTGACTGAATTGGATCTATCTTGGCAATATGCTATGCTGAGTCACCGATCAAAGAGATTTTTCAAGAAGCATGGAAAATCTACTTCTGAATTTAGTGAGAAATTAGGTTTTGATAAGTCAAAATTGAAGCGTTACAAGTGTTCAAAGCTTGGACATTTTGCCAAAGAATGTCAACAGGCACATATTAGCAAGTCTGGTTTTCCTTTATCGCCCAAGCCCGGTTTTACTCAACCATCTTCTAGTAACACAGACACGGCAACATCTTTAACAGTTCAACATGATGCTGTTTATGATTGGGGTCAACAGTTTGGATATGATTCATCAGCCTTGATTGTCACTCATGATCAGTCAGATGATTCTTGTTCAGATACTAGTTACGATACTAGTTCAACACCAAGTTCATATGAATCTGCTGAAAACTTGGAAAGTTTGTTGAAAGAAAATGCATCTTTGTTGGATAAACTTCAAAAGCTCTCTGAGGAATTCAATTTGATTAATTCAGATTTGAAGATTTTCAAGGAAAATGAAAAGGAATTGGTTTTCAAGAACGAATGTTTGATTGCTGAGGTCAACTTGTTGAATGAAGCTTTAGAGAATGTTAAAGCTGCAAAAGCTAAGATTTCTGAAGAAAAGGAAAAGTTAGTTCAAGAAGTTAAGAAATGGAAATTTGATGCAGAAGATGTTGTTTCTGATTTCAATAATTTGTTTGACAAGTCCAAGATTAAACTTGATTTACTTACCAAGAATGTTGACGAATCTGCTGCTAAGATTGAAGCATATCAAGTTGACATGGAAAAGTTGTTAGATGAGAAGTGGGAATTGGTGAGTGTAAATAACGTTCAGAAAGCAAATCTGGAAATTCAGAAAGCGAAATGAGGATAAATTGAAGAAAGAATTGAGGGCATGGAAAATCTTCGTATGCAAAAATTTGAAACACACAAAGTTTCCAAAAGATTGATTGCTACTGAGAAGGAGTTAGCTGAAGCTCAAAAGCAAATTTCTGATCTCAAGATTCAAGTCATTGATGCTAATAGATTGCTCAACAATGTTTCAAATTCTCAAGTGTTCACAAGCTTCTTAGCTAATGATGCAATTTTTTAGAAAATGTTTGATAAAACTGCATCACCCCCTGCTCAAATCAAAGAAGCTTTCAAAGAAGTAAAGGAACAGAGTGAAGAATTTGATTATTCAAAGGTTTCATCATCTACTTCTGAAGAAGAAAAGGTTGTTGAGAAGAAGAAAAACAGGAAGAATAAGAAGAAGAAAAGAAAGAAATCTGAGATTCTTTCTGCTCCAAAGTTTGTATCTGCTTCATCTTCTGCTGATAATGAGAAATCAGTTACTTCAAGTGACAAGATTAGGTCTCAACCTGAATTTGATGAGAAGATCTTTTATGATCAGAAAAAAGTGACTGAAGTGAAAGCTGAATTTTCTCACTTAGCAAAGAATGGACATTCTACATCCGAGGTGAAGGTTTCTGGAAAGAAATTTGGTTTAGGTTTTCCTGGAATGAAAGGTAAAGCTGAGGAGGTTCCAGCATCTACACCGCAAAACTTGCAGAAGCTTAAAATGAAGCAAGTGAAGAAGGAGGGTTTCAAAGCAGATAATGTTCAACCTGAGAGATTCTACAAGCTCAAAGGTTCTAATCAGCTTTTCTCTGATAAAGAATTTCCTCTTCATTGTGTTGATGCTCGGAAGATTTCTGAAGTATTTGTGAAAGATAAAGTTTCTTCTGGAGGTTCTTTATCTCGAAGCCCAACATCCAAATGGGTTCATGATCACATGCATCAGGTATATGATTCAAGATCTGACCATGTTCGAGATATTCATGTGTGTAACTCTTCGCAGGTACATCAAAAGTGGGACAAAACAAAACGAATTTGTTATATTAGCCGCCGAATAGGGCATATGGCAAAGGAGTGTCCACTACCTGCTGATTCCCCTAAGAGGTTTCATAAGAAACCAGTTTTTTGTAAACCTGCCCCCACAAAGTTCTTCGATGAATGAGGCACAGTTTTAATGAAGTTGAACCTACATTTTTGTTCGTAAAACAAAAACGTTTTGTTCCATTGTTTCCAAAGGTTCAAAATATAGGTTCATTATCATAGTCACATGTGATAAGTTCATCAAAAACAGAATTACCAAAACAACAACAATGGTAACCTAAGGTGGTTTCTAAGAAAAACCAAGACACTGGTCGACCAGAAGCGATCCGCTTCAGGTCGTTTATAAACTAATCAGTTTGACCAGTGTGTAGGTACTTCTAGAAGGCCTATCGACGATTGCAAAGTTGTTGATGGAGGAGTATTCTGCATAACTTAAATTTTATGATCAAATTTTCTAAATCTGCCAATTTTCTGATATTCTTAAACTACAACATATCCATGTTGATTGATCAATTTTTCTTTACTTTCAAGTTTTTCTCAAAAAGTCAAAAATAGAGTCTTGGTTTTGAGTAAAATGAAATTCCCAAAATAGAGTTTTCATTTTAAGGGGGGAGAATTGTAAGTAAGGTGGAGTATTGAGAAAAAGCATGTTATGGGATAAGGTGAATACATGCCAAATATATAAGAAAGGTGAATACATGCACAGTATATAATTGTGAGAAATTGATCATTGGGAAATGATGGTACATTGGCTTACGTAACTGACCCATGAATAGAGTAGATGAAAGGGCCATAATATCATTGCTTGATGTGCTTGGTAGACTCGGCAAATCAGAAAGTATTCAGATGTGATATACACTAAATACTAAAGCTTGACCAAGTGGAAAACATCTTGATGCTTATTTCATGACACAAAAAGAAAAATAAGTGTGAAAATAGTAATGAGAAGTCACTGTGTACACATGCGTTCATTTTTCAAAGATTTAAACTTGTTTGATTTTCTTTATTTTGTCAAACGATCGGACTTTCTCTGCGTGTCCACAAGACCGACCTGATCGTTGTTCGTTTGACATTCTGCTTTATTTTCTTTGGTGTTTCGTATAACTCATCGGACTTTCTCTGCGTGTACGGGAGTACCGACCTGATTGTTGTTGGGTTATACAACTTCAACTTGTTTTATTTTTCTTATTTGTTAAATCCGAGGCCTTATCTGCATAGCGAAAGATCGACCTTAAGGTAGACGATTTAACGTTCTTATTTCTTTTTGCATGGAACACAGTTGACTATATCATGAAAAACATTACGCATTGTCAACAATCACAAGTGCTATCACACAAAAGGAAAAAGAAAGAAAAATAGAAAAATGTCTGAATATGTCTGATAGTGTGGGATACACTGATCAAAGCAAATCTAATCAATACCTTAACATATACAGATGTTATGAGTATGATTCTGTCTGAGTTTAAGATGGACAAATTATACGAGCAATCAGCATGACTTGTGAGTTTCAATTTTTTGAAATTGAAGTGTGTTTTAGCATAAATTTTAAAAAATCAGCGTCAAGACCAATATGATCCTATATAGTGATCTTTCTTATACAAAAAATAGTGTTTCTTTCAGTATTGCAATTTGATTTCACATCAAGAAAAATACAAAAAGATTTTCGGTGTGTTTTAGCATAAATTTTGAAAAATCAAAAAGATTTTAGGTTTGTTTTGATATAAATTTTCTAAAAGCCAAAAAGATTTTATTTCTACTTTATTTTCGATCAGATCAACACGTGATAAAAAATCAATTTTCAAAATCGTATCTTGGAGTCTCAAATAGACGTTTTGCGCCAAGATTATTTAAATGATTGAGCAGGTTGCTAAAGTGCAAGATTTCATCACTTCAAGTCTTCTGAAGTTGTTGATAAAACACCAGAGTTACACTAGATGTCATCAAGTATTCTCAAATAGACGTTTTGCACCAGAGTTGAGGAGGAGTTTGTTCGAAGATTCGTTTCATTGGACAAACGGATTCTACACTTGAGGGGGAGCTTGATTGAAGATACAGAGTTGATGATGTTGAAGAGATACTGCACACGACGAGGGGAAATTTGTTGATACCTGATATGTGCGTCGTGTGAAGTATCAAGCAAAGTACAAGTTCAAGCCAAAGTCTCACTCGCTGAACCTGGTCCGAACCAGGAGTTCGGTCTGGCCGAAATGAGGTTCGGACAGAGATCGGCTAGCTGCTATAAATATCAAGTTTGTTCTTGTAATTGACAGTTCTGAGCGTATGAGATTTCTTAAGTGTGTGTTTCTGAGGTGTATTCTCTGTGCCATTTCTAAGTGTTTTACTGATTGTAATTGTTCATTTGTGATCAATAAAAAAATCGGTTAATTACGTTTCGATGTCCGAATAGCTAGATTGAGTAGACGATCCGATGCTCACGCATTTTTAACAAACCTTGGTAATGGTTGAGACAACCACTATCCACTCGCCAAGTTTCCTTATAACAATGGTTTTATCGCTCGAATATTCAAGCCGTCCCTTTCGAAGGCTCGTATGGAAGAAAGTGTCGTTCGCCCCATTGTTGGACCGAAGCCGATAACAGCTAGCTGATTGGTCCAGAGATAGTTTATGCAACTACTAAGGAGACCTTTCTGATTTTAGAACCTTTCGAAAGCCGTAGGTAATCTCCAGGACAACCTATGTTAACGCTCGACGCGAACCCCTAGAATCTATAAGAGGGTTCAAAACCTTATAATGGGTTCTACCTCAGACAAAAATAGCTAGGTCTCGAAAGTGAGGAAAACTTAATCCTCGTTACATTGGTCCCTTAGAATCCTGGAACGGATTGGACCAGTGGCCCACAAACCCCATCATGTCCAGAACCTATCAAGATCTTAGAATGCATAACCAAGAGTCTGGAGCTAAACCACAATTCAATCATTATTATCATTAGAACACCCGGGAATAAAGGAAGATCCCTTCCGATAGCAAATCAACCTAAAATTTTCCGTTAGCCATTTTTGTCCCGACACATTGCATATTCCAACGAGAACTGAAAACTCAAGTATGAGCAAAGCCTAGGCTAGTCATGTAAGGAAAATCACAATTGTGGGTGCACACATAATTGTAATCTGAACTACATGAAAATCCTGGTAAAGCCTATACGTGAGCAATCATGACTTGCCCAGACCTTTCATACTCAAAACCGCTTTTATCTATGTGTCTAACACTCATCTTGTTGACGAACTATCGTGGATGTTCTATCAACTCCACTTCGTTAGAGAGTCATAACAATCAAGGATCACGTGATCCTAAGATGGAATCAAAATCGCACTCCCAACGACATGGATCGTTAACATCCTTGTCAATGACAAAACTATCATCTAGGTAAGCGAGAATCAGACCAGACAAAATTAGCTTTAAGTTGTCCACCAATGCAGAACCATCAATCGGCATTGGCTAAATTTCGGGACGAACACTTTAAGTGAATATTTCAACTAAAACTTTAGTTAGTTTTGACTACGTAAAATATTCGAGCTTAAAACAATTTAAACAAATTATTTATTTTCAGAACACGGTACGCGAGCAAATAAAATAAATAAAAGAAGAAACTTCTAAATAATTAAATTTACGATTAAAACAATAATTTTTTATCAATATATAAGTCTCGTAAATAATTTAGAAACCCAACTCGATCAGAACGCCAGAACGATTCAGTGTCATTCACCCGTATGCCAAATTGGGCCCAGTCCGGCCCAACACCGCGAAACAAATGGACTGAGCCTAAAAATATGGTCCAACGGGTCACCCGATACTTTTAAGCTCAAAGATAATATTCTCGACTAATTTTACTGAATAACGAATCGAACCGTGGGAAAATCGAAGAGAGCCTCGCATACCAGCCTGACACGAACTGTGCCGGCCCGACACCCGTTCTCCACATTTTCGACCCATTTAAAGATCATCAAGCTTGTATTAATTATTTTATGACGACACTACATTTATATTTCTAAATTTCATAAAATAATTGGTTAAAAGTGTTAACTTTTAAAAAAAATTAACACCATCTAAACCTCCTAACCACACCACCTAAACTATAGTTAGCCTCTAACCTAACTAGGGTTAAAATTTTAGCACATGTTGAATTCTTTCACACTCCATCTCGTGCACACTCAACCACACCCTCACGTCCTTCACCACTCTCACACTCCGCCTTAACCTCCACCTTAAAATCCCATCTCAAGCACATGGAGCAAACACACCACCTCTTCCTCCCTTCTCGGCTCACAAGCATAGCCACCACCACCCTCGGCACCAGCGATCGCCACCCCCCTTGCTGCCATCATCACGCCACCGAACCCACCACCTCAACTACCGCCACCCTTCACCAACCGTAGCAACCACCTTTGACCTCATCGTCCGACGCCATAAACACCATCGGCCATCACCTCCACCATCATCATCATCATCCACCACCATCATCATAGCCAACCTCCACCACCATCATTAACCGCTGCCACCATCAACACCAACCACCACCACTGTGGCCTTCACCGATCACCTCAACTCTTTCCTCTTTTTCTATCAGGCGAACCCCTCGTCTCCTTCTTTTTCATTCTGATCGGACCAAAACACATGGATATATATATATATATACATATATATATATATTGAGAAATAAAAACAATAAAAATAAAAAAAGAAAGAAACAATCCCAGACCGTCATTTACAGGGCATTCCATTCTTTTTTCTTTTTTTCCCTATAGAAAATATTGGGTCCCGTTAAGGGCTCTTTAACAATGTTGGCACAATTTGATTTAAACAAGATAAACAAGTTGCGGAAAGTAAATCAAATTAGAAAACAACAATTCATAAAAGGGTTATTTTGTATATCTCATGTGTAAATAATGGTTTACACGAGTTTATAGTATAACGATGTATCAACAGAAATAACTTTTCTATGGGAGTGATGTTGTAATTGCTTTGAGAAGATATTGAATTGTATCCTTGATGTCTTGCTTTGTTTGGTGAAGTTAGCTTGCTATTTATAGGAAAATGTAGCAAGTTGTATTTGGATAACGTGGTTGAGGACGGTTGATGTTGGAGTGTGTCAGAGTATATAGAGATAAATTGAAGATATTCAAATTATCTCTTTTTCAACTATCTTTAACTGCCTTTGTGATTAATGCTAAGTTGGCATTCATTCTGCTTATTCTTAACATAAAGGTAGAATTTGTTCTTCTTGTAATCTTTATCTTCTGATAGTTTAGAACTCCTTCAGGACTCTTCTTTGAAGACTATTGATGCTTCCCATTAGAAGCCTTCTACAGAAATGAGGATTTCTGTAGAATTTAGTCTCTAACTACTTCGGAATTTCCGAAGTAGTTCTGTGTGAGTCAAGAAATCATGCAGAAATTTGTAATTTATACAGACTTTCATATCCTTTCTCTTTTAAGGATGTATCTTATCTTTTCTTCTAATACTTGACTATTTTTGAAAATGCGTGAGCATCGGATTGTCTACTCGATCTAGCTAATCGGACATCGAAACGTAATTAACCGATTGATTTATTGATCACAACGAACAATTACAATCAGTAAACACTTAGATACAGACTCAGAGAATACACACTCAGAAACACACACTTAACAGATGTCACACGCTCAGAACTCTCCCAATTACAAAGACCAAACACCTATATATACTAGCTGGTCCGAGCTTTGGCCGAACCTCAGGTTCGGCCAGTCCGAACTTCAGGTTCGGACCTAGTTCGGCCAGACCTAGATTGACTTGATCTTGT
The DNA here is from genome assembly GCA_039602395.1 of Deinandra increscens subsp. villosa. Classification (NCBI taxonomy): domain Eukaryota; kingdom Viridiplantae; phylum Streptophyta; class Magnoliopsida; order Asterales; family Asteraceae; genus Deinandra; species Deinandra increscens. The sequence goes on along the minus strand of JBCNJP010000024.1, from coordinate 3,778,052 downwards.
ACTTTATTTGATACTTCACACGACGCACATATCAGGTATCAACAAACTCCCCCTTTTAGTGTGCAGTATCTCTTCAATATCATCAACTTTGTATCTTCAACCAAGCTCCCCCTCAAGTGTAGAATCCGTTCGTTCAATGAAATGAATCTTCAAACAAACTCCTTCTCAACTCGATCGTAGCTTGATCATGAATACTTGATGACATTTTAGTGTATCTCTGGTCGTTCATCAACATCTTCAAAAGACTTGAAGTTGTGATATCTTGCACATAGAAACCTGCTCAAACATTTAAATAATCTTGGTGCAAAATGTCTCTTTGAGACTCCAAGATATGATTTTGAAAGTTGATTTGTATCACGTGTTGACCAGATCGAAAATAAAACAGAAACAAAATCTTTTTGATTTTTCAAAGATTATACTAAAACACACCGAAAATCTTTTTGGCTTATCTTGGTATGAAATGAAATTGCAATACGGAATCAAACACTATTTTTGGTATGAGAAAGATCACTATATGGGATCATTTTGAACATAACGCACTGAACTGCACTTCAATTTCAATTAGTCGAAGCACATAAGTCATGCTGTTTGCTGGTATAATTTGTCCAACTTAAACTCAGGTAGAATCATACTCATAACATCTGGATATGTTAAGGTATTGATTAGATTTGCTTTGACCAGTGTATCCCACACTATCAGACATAATCAAACATTTTCAGTTTTTCTTTCGTTTTCCGTTTGTGTGAAAGCACTTGTGATTTTTCACAATGCATAATATTTTTATGATATCGTCAACTGTGTTCCATGCAAAAAGAAATAAGAACGTTAAATCGTCTACCTTAAGGTAGATCTTTCGATACGCAGATAAGGCCTCGGATTTAACAAAATAAGAAAATAAAACAAGTTGAAATTGTATAACCCAACAACAATCAGGTCGGTACTCCCGTACACGCAGAGAAAGTCCGATGAGTTATACGAAACACTAAAGAAAATAAAGCAGAACGTCAAACGAACAACGATCAGGTCGATCTTTCGATACGCAGAGAAAGTCCGATCGTTTGACAAAATAAAAAAAATCAAACAAGTTTAAATCTTTGCAAAATGAACACATGTATACACAGTGACTTCTCATTTTGAAATACACACTTATTTTTCTTTTTGTGTCATGAAATATGCATCAAGATGTTATCCACATTGTCAAGCATTAGTATTTAGTATACATCACATCTGAATACTTTCTGATTTGCCGAGCCTACCAAGCATATCAAACAATGATCTTATGGCTCTTTCATCTACTCTATCCATGAGTCAGATACGTAAGCCAATGTACCATCCTTTCCCAATGATCAATTTCTCACAATTTTATATATTTGGCATGTATTCACCTTCCTTCATTATATATTTGGCATGTATTCACTTTCCTTCATTATATATTTGGCATGTATTCACTTTCTCCCCATAACATGCATTTTCTCAATTACTCCTCCTTACTTAAAATTCTTCCCCTTAAAATGAAAACTCCATTTTTTAGATTTTCATTTTACACAAAAAAAAAAAAAACAGTACTCTATTTTTTGGTTTTTGAGAAAAATTTGGAAGTAAAGAAAAATGATCAATCAACATGGGTAGTTTGCAAATGTAGAATCCAGAAAATTTGCAGATTAGAAAGATGTATCATGAAAATTTAAATTAAGCAGAATACTCCTCCATCAACAACTTTGCAATCGTCGATAGGTCTTCTAGAAGTACCTGCACACTAGTCAAACTAATTAGTCCAAAAATGACCCGAAGCGAATTGCTTCTGGTCGACCAGTGTCCTTGTTTTGCTTAGAAGCCACCTTAGGTTTCCATTGTTGTTGTTTTGGTAATTCAGTTTTTGATGTACCAATCACTGGGGACTGTGATGGGAAACCTACGTTTTGAGCTTTTGGAAACACTGGAACAAAACGTTTTTGTTTATGATAAAATGTAGGCTCAACTTCATCAAAAACTCTGTCTTGTTCATCAAAGAACTTTGTTGTGGCAGGTTTACCAAAAACTGATTTCTTATGAAATCCTTGGGGTGAAACAGCAGGTGATGGACAATCTTTTGCCATATGCCCTGGGCGACGGCAAATATAACAGATTCTTGTCGATTTGTCCCATCTTTGATGTACCTGCGAAGAGCACACATGAATATCTCGAACATGATCAGAATGAAAATCATATACCTGATGCATGTGATCATGTACCCATTTAGATGTAGGGCTTCGAGATTGAGAACTTTCAGACGAAACTTGAGCTTTCACAAAAACTTCAGAAATCTTTCGAGCATCAACATAATGAAGTGGAAATTCTTTGTCAGAAAATAATTGATCCGAACCCTTGAGTTTGTAAAAACGCTCGGGTTGAATTTTATCAGCTTGAAAAACTTCCCTCTTCACATGTTTCATCTTTAATTTCTTCAAATCATGGGATGATGATGCTGGAACCGTCTCATCTTTGTTTTGCATCCTATGAAAACCCAAACCTTCATGCTTTCCAGAAATCTTCTCCTCAGATGAACAATGTCCATTCTTCGCTAATCGAGAAAATTTAGCTCTAACTTCGGTTACATTCTTTTGATCATAAAAGATTGTTTCATCAAACTTAGGTTGAGACTGAGTCTTGTCACTAGAAGTAGCCGACTTCTCGTTATCAGCAGAAGATGAACTAGATACAAACTTTGGTGCAGGAGAAACTGCAGATTTCTTTTCCTTCCTTTTCTTATTCTTCCTGTTCTTCTTCTTCATCACACCTTTCTCATCCTCAAAAGTAGATAATGAAACCTTTGAATAATCAAATTCGTCAACTTGTTCCTTCACTTCTTTGATATGAGCAGGGGGTGATGCTGTTTTATCAAACATTTTCTCAAAATTTGCATCATTAGCTAAGAAGCTTGTGAACACTTCAGAATTGTAAACATTGTTGGGCAATCTGTGAGCATCAAGAACTTGAATTTTAAGATCAGAAATTTGCTGTTGAGCCTCATCGAATTCCTTTTCTTTAGCTACCAATCGCTTTGCAACCTTGTGAGTTTCAAACTTTTGCAAACGCAGATTATCCAGACCTTCAAATAACTCTTTCTTCAATTTATCTTCATTTCGTTTTTGAATCTCCAGATTTGCAGCTTGAACCTTGTTAACACTAACCAATTCCTGTTTCTCATCCAACAAATTTTCCATATCAACTTGATATGCTTCTATTTTAACAGCAGATTCTACAACACTCTTGGTAAGCAGATCGAGCTTGACTTTTGATTTATCAAAGAAATTTGTGAAATCAGAAGCAGTATCATCCGCTTCATCCTTCCATTTCTTGACTTCTTTTATCAACTCATCTCTTTCCTCACATAACTTTGCTTTTGTACATTCAACATCTCTTTTGTCTTGTTTAGAAATCTCTAAAACATCATTCAACATTTTGATTTCAGTAGTCAAACACTCATTCTTCAAAATCAACTCCGTTTCATGTTCTTTTGCAATCTTTAAATCTGATTGAATCAAATTGAATTCCTCATAAAGCTTTTGAAGTTTATCCAACAAAGAAGAATTTTCATTCACCAAACTCTCCAAGTTTTCGGCAGATTCATAAGAACTTGAATTTGAACTAGTATCTGAACAAAAATCCTCTTGTTGATCATGAGTAACTATCAAAGCTGAAGAATCATACCCAAATTATTGACCCCAAACATAAACACCATCTTTTTGAACTGTTAAAGCTGTCGCCTTGCCTGCATTACTGGATGATGGTTGAGTAATACCAGGCTTACTTGATAACGGAGCACCAGATTTCTGTTGACATTCTTTGGAAAAAATGACCAAGCTTGGAACACTTGTAGTACTTTAATCTTGACTTATCAAATCCTAATTGGCCATTGTAATCAATTGAACCCATGTTATGCTTTTTGAAAAATCGTTTCGATCGTTGACCTAGCATAGCATATTGCCAAGCTAAATCTTATTCAATCAATTGATCATTATCAAGCTCATTAAGATCATCTCTTGTAATTTTGGCATCAGCAACATCTTTGATAATCAATCCGAAAGAAGATGTAATCAAGGCAGTAATCATGTTTGCACAATCAGATGTAGATTCGACAGAAAAAGTACTCTGATTTGATGAATTTGGAATTGTAAAGCTACAACCCCGTGAAGAATTATTATCAGAATTTCCAGAACTTCCCGACAAGAAAGCAACACTTGGTGCAGAATTCAAATTTGACTTAGATTTAGCACTCATGCTTGCACTATTCTCACCATGATATAATGCAGGATTCTGCAAAGTAGCAGTTGATTTCTTGGAATTTAACATTTCCATTTCTTGAGCATGAAGTTTTCCAATAAGCTCGTGGAATGTTAATGCAGAATAATCCTTATCATGAGTAAGAAGCAAAACATAATTTTCCCATTTTTCAGGCAATGCTTCCATAATCGTTTCCTTCAAATCAGCGTCTGACTTGTCAATTCCAACAACTTTTAATTCACTAATTAGATGAGAAAATCGAGAAACCATGGCAGTAATGTTCTCATTGTCATAATGTTGAAAATTATCAAATTCCTTATTAAGCACTTTCTTCCGACTTTTCTTGTAGTGATCATTACCTTCACATCTTGCTGATAAAGCATCCCACAATTGTTTTGATTTCTTGCACGTGCTGAATTGATGTAACAACTCAGTGGGTAATGCCATGGTAAGATAACCAAATGCCTTTTGTTCAAGTTCATAAGCTTTCCCTTCAGTGTTATCAAAAGTATGAACTTCCTTGAAATCTCCCGCATCAGTTGAATGTTGATAAAGTGTCTTGATTGGATTCCACAAATCGATATCATTCGTACTTATATAAGCCGAAAATCATTGTTTCCAATTATGATAATCCTCAGACTTCAACAATTTTGGAACTTTCTGACTTGTTCTGATTTCATTATGAAAGTTCAACATAGTTTGCATAGCACTTTGCATTGCAGAAAACACGTGAAATTCCGACATTATTGAAAAATGTGATTCTGTTGGCCGAACTTGCTCCGAACCTTACACTGCTGACCGAACCTACTCCGAACCTTGGCCGAACTCAAATCCAACTCCGAAAGAGCTCCGAACCTTGACTTAACCCCGAACCTTGTCCGAACTAGTGACCGAACATAGTAAACTCCGAACCTTGACCGATCTTTCACCGAACTCTCACCGAGCCTACTCCGAACCTAGACCTCGGAGCAGTTTCTCCGAACCTACTGAAATCAGTCCGAACTTCGGCATAATTTTTCAAAAACGCTCGATTTTGATGAATTTTGACGAGATTTGCAACAGTCAGACCAGAAAAATGATTAGGAACAATTTAGGAGCAAATTTGACACAAAACGCACGTCAGAAATGATTGAAAATACGTAATGAAACTCGAGAAAACTTAAAAAAATGCTCAAAAGTCCGAGAATAGCAACCACAGATCAGTAGAGTGAACCAGAAAGCTCTGATACCACTTGAAAATGCGTGAGCATCGGATCGTCTGCTCGATCTAGCTAATTGGACATCGAAACGTAATTAACTATCACAACGAACAATTACAATCAGTAAACACTCAGATACAGACTCAGAGAATACACACTCAGAAACACACACTTAACAGATCTCACACGCTCAGAACTCTCCTAATTACAAAGACCAAACACCTATATATACTAGCTGGTCCGAGCTTTGGCCGAACCTGAGGTTCGGCCAGACCAAACTTCAGGTTCGGACCTAGTTCGGCCAGACCTAGATTGACTTGATCTTGTACTTTATTTGATACTTCACACGATGCACATATCAGGTATCAACAGTTTTGTGTTACAATTACATTGTGTTCTAACAATCTTCCCCTAAGTATTTGAAGAAAATAAACAAAAAGAGAAAGTGATGTATGCATAGATCATTTTAGTTGACCTTTTTATGGAATATGAAAGAAGTCTTGTCTATCATAATTTAAGGATTTACAAGTATTTTCTGATTTTTTCCCTACCAGTGAGTGAGTTGATTTCAAAGTTGTATTTTGTAGTATATTCTTCCAGTAGGGTTTTGAAGACAGATCTCTCCTTTATCAGGGCATTAATTTCTGCTTTGATGACTTCCTTGGTGCTACTGTTGTTAGTCTTGCATTTCTGTAGAATAAATAGGAAGAATTCTAAGGCCATATTTGTATACTTCTGCTTTTTCTTTTAGCCTGAAGAACCTTCTTTCTTCAGAGAGATCTCTGAAGCATATACCAGAGATTGGGTTAAGAAATGATGTACCGGATCCTCTCCGTGATTCTTGCAATGACTTTGTACGATCGAGAAGAACTTTGTTGCAACCAAAATCACGAGCAATGATCAAGTATTTTGAAAGTTGCCATGAATGAAGATGAAGTACACATTAAGCTCACTGGGTGATTTTTCGAATTTGACTAAAACTTGACCAAAATCGATTTCGTAACTTGCAATAGATGCATAATAACCTGTAGAAACTCCCTATATTGATTAGAACCACCAACACTCAAAAAATCAAACGAACTTAAAATCAAAGTTTGATCAGTTGGACTTCAAAAAGTCAAACTCGTCAAATTTAAGCAAATAACAACGATTTCGATCCAGAAAATAATGTAGAATCACGTCTGGATTGCTCTGATACCAATTGTAAAGGCGATTTGTCCCGATCTAGTGATTTGTAAACCGAATATGGGATCGAAAGAACACTGAAATGAAGAACACAAAAACGTAAATAAAACTCTGTTTATAGCACGAATTGATAAACGAATATATGAAATAGACTCATTAAAAGTTCCTAATCGTGATCCTAAACTCAGTTCTCTCAGAAAAATGAAATAAAAAACTCTCCTCTAGAATGATGAACTCCAATAAAGCACAGTTCGTTCCAGTTGTTCCTGTTCTTACTCTCACGAACTCAGAATCATTATATATATTGATTTCCAGTTCTTGTCCACTTCGTTTAAACCGTAAGTTCGTAGACAATTGACTTCGTTGGCTTCTAAACCTCCACTTTGTATGCCACTTTGGTGTTACCATATATATGTATATGAGAAATCTCATATACACATTCCAACTCCCTCAAGTATATAATAAAGACACTTTCTACCCTCTAACCTTGATTTAACTATCCTAACTAAATCAACTAACAATGTTAACTAATGCACCACACGACACACCATTTTGCACTAACAATACACATCTTGGTCTAGCAACCCATAGAGAAAGCACTTTTAACATCAATTTGAAAAACTTGGAGTTTCTGAATTCAGCATAGGATAAGAAGATTCTGATTGCTTCTAGCCTGGCTACTGGAGCAAAAACCTCATCATAATCTATCCCTTCCTCTTAGGCATACCCTTGAACCACTAATCTGGCTTTGTTCTTGATTACAATTCCCCTGTCATCCTTCTTATTCCTAAATACCCACTTGGTGCCAATTGGTTCTACCCCTATTGGAAAAGCAACCATTTTCCATACTTTTCACTTGTAGATCTGAAACAACTCATCCTGCATATCTTCTACCCAACTGTTGTCTTTCAGCGGTTCAGTAACTTTGGTAGGAATATCTTATGACATAAATACAGCATGCAAGCAGATGCTTGCTTCAACAGACTTACTCCTTGCCATCACAGGAGCTAACATATCTCTAATGATATTCTAAAATGGATGAATCTTGTTGATTCTTCTATCTGAGTAGACGGGAAATTCATGACTTCTTCCATTGGTGGGAATTTTAAGCTGAGGAAGTACCACATTTAGCTCAATATCACCAAGTTGTGAGATTGGATCGGATGTTGTATTTAACTCTTGAGAACTAGGCATTGACTCAGTAAATCCAGAGTCTGAGTTCTCAATGGAACCTGAAGTGTCATTCTTCGGTTGAAGTTAAACCGAAGAATCAAGTGAAGTAGCTTCCGTCTGAACTTGAACTGGAACAGCATCCGCTTCAACTTGAATGACTTCAATAGAGTTGTTGACAACAATTGGCTTCAGAGGCTTGGAACAAACTGATGAAAAGATTAAGGGTCAATAGTGAAGTTCTTTGTATTCATTCTTCAATGCTCATCAGCTAAAGTTCTGATTGCCTGTTCCTGCACAGAAGTACTCACAGGCTTCTCAATAGTTATGTTGAAAGCGGTGGTTAGTGCATCATATCTCATAACTAGTTGGGTTGAGAAGTAAAGTTGTTCTTTGATTTCTCATTGAAGAAAACATTTAGGATTTCTTCAACAACTTTGGTTCTCCTGTTGTATACTTTGTATGCCTTTGACACACCAGAATATCCAATAAAATATCCATCATATGCTTTTTCAGCAAATTTTGGCAATGGCTGATTGGTTATAAGAATTATGACAAGACACCCAAAGGATTTAAAGAAATAGATATTTGGTATCCTATTTCTTCAAAGTTCATACGGTGTTTTATTCTTGCCTTTAAAAATCAAAATTCGGTTTTGAACATAACAAGCAGTGTTTACTGCCTCTGCCCAAAATATAACAGGGAGTTTTGAATCAGCCAACATTGCTCTAGCAGCTTCGATTAGTGTTCTGTTTCTCCTTTCAGCAACTCCATTATGTTGTGGAGTTCTGAGAGTACTTAACTGTCTAATGATTCCCTTTTCCTCACAAAAATAATTTAAAACATGGTTTTAAATTCTATGCCATTATCACACCTTATCATTTTGACTTTTAATTTTGATTGATTTTCCAACTTTATCACAAGAATTTTTAACAAATCAATTGTTTCATCTTTTGTTTTTAAGAAGAAAACCCAAGTATATTTGGTAAAATCATTAATAATCACAAAACACTATGATTTCTTCCCCAAACTCATCACCTTTCTTGGCCCAAAAAGGTCCATGTGTAACAATTCCAAGGGTTGTGAGATAGAACTTTCAGTCTTTGGTTTGAAGGATGACTTGTGTTGCTTACCCTTTGGGCAAGGCACATAGTGCTCGGAACATGTGAATTGTTTGACTGGAAGAACCTTGACCAAACCAAGATTTATAATTTTATTCATATTCTTGTAATTCACATGTCATAGCCTTCTATGCCAATGATCAGATTCATTAATAGAGGCTTTGGATATAAATCATGCAATGCCACTGGTAGGTGCAACAGCTGACATATCCAAGACATACAAACCTTCTTTCCTGGGTGCTTTGAATAAAATCATTTCCTTTGGAATTTTTATTTTAGATCTAAGTATGATGGTCTCTCTCATTAAACAAAACATTCAACCTTTTGTCACACATTTGTGAGACACTAAGTAAGTTGAAGTTTAAAGTTCCAACAAGATTGACTTTGTCAGAACTAACCAAACCATTTGTAACATCTCCTTGAGCTGAGATGTACCCCTTGTTGCTTCCAAATGCAATTGATCCTCCATTGTATATTTTTTGTGTTTTCCAAAATGTGCTTATTCATTGTCAACAATCTACAACTGATCATGACTTTTTTCTGCACCTACAAATATAAAAAATTGGTTAATTTTTGTAGGGGACCCAAGCCTTTGTGGTCTTGGGTCTACCTAGAGCATCATTATACTTGTACTCCTAAGCACTAAAGTATTTAAAATAGGTTGTTCCTGTAAGGAAAACATCAGTATTGGAGTCTAAAACTTGAGCCTGACTTGACTCATGAGATCTCTTACTTCCTATTTTTGTTTTTTCTCTTGAGGGATTCCCTTTCTCTAAATTCTCTGAATTTTCACTGTTTATTGGTTTTAGTTTTTATAAACTCATTTGTTGAAGACTGATTTGGACAGGAAGTTCTAGTTCTTACAGGTGAAAAGGCATATTTTTGAGATGGAGAATTTCTTTGAAAATATTTTTCACCTTGAAGTGGAAAGGATGAACTTCCGCTTGAACTAGACATAAATTCATTTTGACCAAAACTTTTCCTAGTTTGAAACATGTTACGAGAATTAATTTTTCCCCTTGAAGGATTCCACCGTCCTTATCCTTCAAACAGTTCTAATTGTCACTGAACTTAACAAATGATCTTTGTTTTAAAGAAGTTAAAGATCTGAATTTTTTCATCTTTTCCGGTTGAACTTGAGTTCGAGCGAAAATGTGTTCTGCTTGATGTTCAGCCGGAAAGCTGTCTTGTTTAAAAACAGAAAAACTTCTATTTCTTTCATTTCTAACAAGAACTCTGTTTGATTCAGATTCAAAATATTTGACTGTGTGACTTCATATAGGAGAAATTTTCCCTGTCAGTTTCTTTGATAAATCAGACTTTTGACTTTTCATAATTTTTATCTTTGAAGATTGATTTTTGTTCAATGGGTTAAAGTAGCATACCGCTGTAAAGTGACCGAATTTTCCGCAAACTATATACTCGGGAATCCTGAATGAATCATAGGATCGAGTGTATCTAGGGGATTTGTCACTTGTTTCTTGATTGTGAACCATTTTCATAAACATCTGATTTTGACCTTCTGAACGTGTTTCCTCCAACTTTTGAATCCTTAGGTTCATAGAAAGTGGGTGGAGGAACAGCAAACGCTAGTTTTAAATTTTTTTATTAACCAACTGCTGCAGAAGTGCTTGCACCAGTGATTTCAGTTTTATCAGATTCACATTCTTTTTCAATAGTAGATGGTGAAGTAACATCATCAACAACTAAGCTACCAATGTTTTCAGTTTTTAGAGCTGGTATTGGTTCGATCACAGGTGAATAATCATTAAGTGGTTTAACAGATGTGTAACCAATTCTAGCTTTCCCGTACATTGCACCTTTCCACAGTTTCTCAGATTTTTCATTTGCCTTTTGGAACTTGTTGCGTGTAAACTGAGCTTCAGTTAACTTTACTTCAAGAGCACCCACATCTGTCTTAGCATGTTGGGTCTCTTTTATTGAAGTATTAGTTTGGGAATCAAATCATCTATCTGAGTTTCTAGATTTGAGTTAATTTGTTCCAACTGCTCAATCTCTTCATGAAGATTTATGACTTTAGACATGTATGTGCTTTTAGTTTTTCTAAAGTATACTTTTAACTCATTTAGGTTTGACACTTCCTCAATTAACTCAGTGTTATGATTTATATATCTATCGACCTGTTCAACAGATGCAAGAGTGCACAAGTGCTCTAATACTTTCGCAGGAATGAAGTTTACCTGATCAAATGAAGATTCATCCTTTGCCATCAGGGCAAAAAATGATTGGTTCGAACTCAACTATAACTTCCTCCCAGTCAACACTTTCCATTTGATTAGCCATAACTGCTGTCAAATTACTGCTATTGTTGCTTCCGCTTGGTTCTGGTTGAGTTGGTTGTGAGTTTAAAGCAAGATGTGTGTTGTTGCTCTTGTTGTTGTTGCTGCTTTGTTGATAGCTTCCCTACGATTTTGCATGAGTTTGGTTTTGTGACTGACCTTCTCTTCTGGGACTTGGATACTCTCTTGCAAAGTGTCCTAGCTAATGACAGTTGTAGCATTAAACTTGGCTTTTCTCAAGCCCAATGGGAGAATTTTTGGCTCCTTTTAAGTTCTCCCAGTACGCTTATAGAATCATTAAGCTCTTACGGAGATCATTGCAAGTTGAGTAAGAATGTCCATCTCTTCTAAATCGTCAGTACCAATGCATTCCAAGTCTTCACGGGTGAAGCTGGAATGTGAGTCAGTAGCTACATAAGCATTGTGAGAGTTTTCAAAGTTATGATATGAAAAGATGGTGGTCACATTTCATTGGTTTTGAAAATCGATGGTGATAAGAGTAGTTGACTGTAGCTGAGTTGGTTCTACTGAGTTTTTTTTTAGATTGATTTCCATTTCATAGGCACACAGAATGCCATGAAGTTCACTCAATTTCATTCTCTTAAGATCGTTGCACTCCCTTGTACTTACCATGTAAATGGTCCACATAGAGGGAAGTGACCTTAAGAATTTCATGTTTACATTAGCTTGTTCAAGAGTGACATCAGCCCTTTGTTATTCATCAAGCAAGGAAACAAAACGAAGATACTGGTTTGTCATATATTCACCAGTTTTACAGCTAAAAGTTACATTTTTTTTAATTCAAAATATATTTCTTGTTTTCCCTAACTTCACTTGTACCTTCATACATTTCGTTAAAAGCATTCCACACGCTAAATGCAGTTTTATACCCTTTAAATCAAACAAGAATGGAATTGGGCAGTGCTACTTGCAAGGTCCAGTAGGCCTTGAAGTCTGGCTCAAGTGCCTTGTGGTCAAGCTCAGTGTATTTGTCAAGTGGTTTTGGAATTTTTTATGTTTTGATCATCAGCAGATGGTATGGTGTAAACTTCGAACAAACTCTTCCATACGGAGCTTCCATATATCAAAATCATCAGGAGTGAACATGGGTGGTTTGTTTGTGCTACCATTTGAAAAAACATTACTGAGATCATTCATTTTGAAAGTTTTCAGAGAAGAAAAGCTTAAGCAGTAGAGTTGACAAGTAAATATCAACTTTGAAGCACTTAGAGTCTTCAAAGTGAGATCCAAAGCTCTAATACCATTTGTAGGATCGAGATCTAAACTGTTTTAGATTTGTTAACAAGATTTACTTGTAAGATTAACCTTGCGGAATTAAGTTAAACTTCCTTCTACTTATCAAAATAATTAGTTGCAACACTTGTGAATATTAGTTGTTTACATGAATATAGTAACACAAGAAGAGAAGATTACTCAGTGCTATTTGCATTAACTAAAAAATATTACATGGTGTTCTTGCATACAAATGTTTAGAGCTAACTATCCTATATATAGTGCTAAGGGAAATCAATGATAGCCATTGATTTCCATATGATCATCTTGACCGTTAAAATACAAAAGTTGAACTCACTACCAAAAGAAAAATCTTTGATAGACGAGGTGAATGACGTTTGATTAGCAACACACTATAAAAGGAGAGCGGCTTTGATAACAAAAGGAAGCAACGAGGATGATTTATCGGCGATTTGAGGAATGATGTGATGTTGCAGGAGATATTCCGGTTGAACTCTTTATCTGATGAATAATAGAGTTCACCGGGTATATTCGCTTCCAGTTCATCTGTATTTCTTCCGGTTGAATGGTCTTTTCCGCTTGGACAAAGGCTTCCGCTTGAACCTAGTTCAGCCGGAACTTCTTCATAATAAAAAATCAACCGGAACTATCAAAAACGATATTCCTTACAGGTGCATCCATGAGTGGATACAATGAAATAGCATGAGCGGTGGATCGTCTACACAATATAGCTATTTTGGAATGCAAAATGTAACTAAACGATTGATTTATTGATCACAAGAGTTCAACAATACAATCTTGACATAGAGAATATCCAAAGAGAAAAAACCTAGATACACACACACTTAGACTCAGAAGCTCTAATGATTACAAAGCAACGTTCTATTTATACTTCACATTCTGTCACGAACTAGAGCTCACATGAAGTGACACGAATTGGAACGAAGTGTGACTTCGTGTCACTTCGTGGGGTCATGAAGTGTGACTTCGTGGGGTCACGAACTGTGACTTCGTGTCCCAGTTCATGTGTATTGTAGTCTTCACTATTAAGTATGTTCTGAGACATCACGCGTCGCACAGGACCATGCTCTAACAAACTCCCCCTCGACATGTGTTGTATCCGTACAATCCATCCTCAGATTATAACATGTGTTGCATCAATGCTTCTACATCAAACATCAGTATCTTCAATTAAACTCCCCCTCAGCTTGAAAGTTAGTCCAATCTTGAATATTTGAAAATTTAGAGCATATTATATCTTTATCACCAACTCCAGAAGACTTGAAATTGTGATCTTTTTCTTCACTAAGTACCTAGCCAACATAAATAATCTTGGCGCAAAACGTCTCTTTGAGACTCCAAGATATTTAAATATATTTAGCTTTTTGAAAATCTTGTATCTCGTGTAGATTTGATACAAAAAAATAGAAATAAAATCATTTTGGCTTTTTGAAACTTTAATCAAAACACACCTAAAATCTTTTTGATTTTTCAGAAATGAAATAAAATCAACAAAAGAAAACAAACTCTATTTTTATGAGAAAGATCCAGACGTGGGATCATATCAGACATAACGCATCTACCACATTTCAATTTCGATTTCATCAGCATGCAGATCAAGATATATCCATATCAATTCTTTTTCAGCATTTGACAAATCAATTTCTATAGCTTTCTGATATATTTAAGGTGTATTAATAAAACACTGATAAGATGGTCCTTACACTATTCAGAAATATCGGCAACTCATCAATTTTGAATGATATTTTTCTAAAAATGAAATTATCCATTGTGTATCATGCAAAAAGAAAGCGAAACCCTAAACAAACAACAATCAGGTTGGCTGGTAAGCATGCAGAGATAGTCTGATTGTTTAGAAAAATAAGAAATAGAAAATAAAGTAGAAATTGTATAACCCAACAACAATCAGGTCGGTACTCCCGTACACGCAGAGAAAGTCCGATGAGTTATACGAAACACCAAAGAAAATAAAGCAGAACCTCAAGTGAACACCAATCATGTCGATCTTTCGATACGCAAAGAAAGGCCAATCACTTGAGTGAAAAAAAGAAAATCAAACAAGTTTTAATCTTTGTAAAAAGAACACATGCATACACAAGGATATCTCTTATTTTATTTTTGCAAATTTTTTACACAATACCCATCAAGATGAAAAACCACAAATATTAGGCAGGCATTATGTTTATATCAAACTCGCATATATCAGATTTTTCATGCATTTTCACATTTTTAGCAATAACCTGTAGCCTTCACTTCTATTTTATATATGGCAGATAACGTATATGCTGATGTACCATCATTTCTCACTTTTTTTCGGATAAATTTCTCTTTTTGAGATTTTTCAATTTTTAAATTTCTCCCCCTAAAATTCAAACAAACACTATTTTTAATTTTAAAATGTTCCCCCCCCCCTAAACAAATGAAAGAAAATAAAACAAAACCAATACAAATTGATCGATCGACATTTGACACAAATTGTGAAAACATCAGCCTTTAAAAATTAGGTTTCAAAAGATTTATCAATAAGATTAAATTAACATACAAGAAACCACAGTTAGTAAAAAGAATATCACCAACCGGTCTTCTTGATCACATGCATCTAAAGATTAGATCTTTTTGGATTGACCCAAGTCAATAGCCTTGGGTCGCCGGGTCTCTTCCACATAGTTACCGTTGACCTTGACCTTTAAAGGTCTCCCAATTTTTTAAGAATCATTTTGGAAAACCATGGAAAATGATTTAGCATTTTTGGGTTCAAAAACCAAAGTCTCATCAACACGTGGGGGGTGAAACAATAGACTTAACAAGTTTTTGTGGTTTATCAAAAATTTGACGTTTTGCATCAACATATTTGATATTTTTCTCACGAAGAAATGGTTTAACATCATATTTGTAATGTGTAGCCAATGGAAAATCTGCAGCATAATGTCCATATCGTTGACATTCATAACACAATCTGTGTTGTTTCTTGAAAGCAATAATTTTTGCATTACTCGGTTGTGCAGTACACAATCTTGTCGGTTTGTAACTATGTTTCACATTGGGCGAATCATAATGAAAGTTCGTGAGCATTGGATCGTCTACTCAATCTAACTATATCGGACAAGAAACGTAATTAACCGATTGTTTTATTGATTGAAATGAACAATTACAATCAGTAAACACTTAGAAAACAGACTCAGAGAAACACCGTGGTAAACACACACTTAAGACCAGTTCTATCTCTCTCAGTTTTTAATACAAAGACAAACATTCTATTTATACACGACTGGGCGAACTCCAGGCGAACTGCCAGTTCTCCTCGAACCGAGCTGCAGTTTGTACCAAGTTCACCTAGCAGCTTGAACTTTGTCTTGAACTTTTCATCGTCTTGTCTCGACACTTCACAATACGTACAAATTATACATTAACAAACTCCCCCTCTTCGTGTGCAGTATCTTTTCAACATACTAAAGTTGTATCCTTAATCAAGCTCCCCCTTAAGTGGCAGAATCCGTTCAAATTATCTTTAAACAAACTCCTCGTCAACTTGATAGTAGCTTCATCTTGAATACTTGATGATATTCGGTGTATCTCTGTCTCTATCAGTAGCTTCAGAAGACTGGAAGTTGAGATATCTTTCACTTTAGCAACCTACTCAACATATAAATAATCTCGGCGTAAAACGTCTCTTCGAGACTCCAAGATATCTTTTTAAAAATTTGATTTGTATCACGTGTTGATTAGATCGAAAATAAAGCAGAAACAAAATCTTTTTGGTTTTTAGAAAGCTTATATCAAAACAAACCTAAACACTTTTTGATTCTTCAAACTTATGCTAAAACATACCGAAAATCTTTTTGTACTTTTCCGAAATGAAATGAAATTGCAATACAGAATTAAACTCTATTTTTGGTATGAGAAATATCGCAATGCGGGATCATATTGGTAATGACGCACTGAACTACACTTCAATTTCAACTACTTGAAACACATAAGTCATGCTGATTGCCGGTATAATTTGTCCATCTTAAACTCAGACATAATCATACTCATAACATCTGGATATGTTGAAGTAATAATTAGATTTGCTTTGACCAGTATATCCCACACTAGCAGACATATTCAAACATTTTCTTTTTCCTTGT
Organism: Deinandra increscens subsp. villosa; assembly: GCA_039602395.1. Lineage (NCBI taxonomy): Eukaryota > Viridiplantae > Streptophyta > Magnoliopsida > Asterales > Asteraceae > Deinandra > Deinandra increscens. The sequence goes on along the minus strand of JBCNJP010000024.1, from coordinate 3,761,412 downwards.
GTGATTACACTTGTGAATATCACAAAGCATAATGTTTTCATGATATTGTCAAGTGTGTTCCATGCAAAAAAAATAAGAACGTTAAATCCTCTACCTTAAAGTCGATCTTTCGATACGCAGATAAGGCCTCGGATTTAACAAAATAGGAAAATAGAACAAGTTGAAACTGTATAACTCAACAACAATCAGGTCGGTACTCCCGTACACATAGAGAAAGTCCGATGAGTTATATAAAACACCAAAGAAAATAAAGCAGAACGTCAAATGAACAACGACCAGGTCCATCTTTCCATACGCAGAGAAAGTTCGATCGTTTGACAAAAAAAAAAATCAAACAAGTTTAAATCTTTGCAAAATGAACACATGTATACATAGTGACTTCTCATTTTTGTTTTTCACACTTATTTTTTTCTTTTTTGCCATGAAATATGCTTCAAAATGTTATCCACATGGTTAAACATTAGTATTTAGTATATATCACATCTGAATACTTTCTGATTTGCCGAGTCTACCAAACATATCAAACAATGATCTTATGGCTCTTTCATCTACTCTATCCATGAGTCAGATACATAAACCAATGTACCATCATTTCTCAATGATCAATTTCTCAATATTTTATATATTTTGCATGTATACACCTTCACTATATATTTTCATGTGTAACAAATTGTCTTTTCAGGTATTTTCCTGATTTAACCTAAACTTAAACTGATATAAATGTTGTGTGAACATTTATTTAAACTGTAATAAATGTTGTGTGAACATTTATGCGATTGGCTTGTGTAGACTTTATTATCTAGGGTTTGTGTAACTATCATCTATAAGAGCATACACTTGAGTCTAGACGTACGTTTTAAATTTTATGATTTTATGTAAATCATATTCTATGATTTCATGTGAACCTTTTGTCATTCTATGTGACAATTATACTTATGATTTTATGTATGTATATACATGCACATGTTATTCTATTATTTTATGTGACAATGTGTCGTGTAACTACTTATGATTTTACGATTAAATATTGTTGGTTTCATGTAAAGTTTTCTATCATTTTATGTGAATTTACACGTATCGTTATAATTCGGATTCATCATTTTATGAGAATTCTTAATACCTAGTTCCTGATCGTCATGTGAAGTATCAAATACAAGACAAGGGCATATATGATTGCTGCTAGCCGAACTCTTAGCGAACTCCAAGTTCGGACAGATCCGAACTTGTCCGAACCTGAGGTTCGAACCATCGGGTTTTCAGCCTTATAAATAGCTTGTCTTGTGTATGATTAAGTACTTCTTGGATATATCTTGTATGTGAACTCTGTGGTGTTTCTCTGTGGTCTAATACAAGTCTCATTGTATTTACTCATCATGTTCATCTCGTTTTACATTGATTTCGTTACGACTAAGTAGACGATCCACCACTCACGCATTTTCAAGTGGTATCAGAGCAAGGTTTGCTCTACTGGTCGGAATTCCCTGTTTTTAGAAGTTTCGAGTCAAAAATTTCAAGTTTTACGAAAATGACATTCATTTTTTAGTTCTTTGATCATTCTTGAGTGTGCTTTACGTAAAAAATCTGCTTCTAGATTCAGTCTATTGAGTTTGCTTAACTTTATGTCAAAAATTTCATCCAAAATCACTGAAAATCGTGAAAATGGTGTCAAAAGTGTTTGTGTTCGTTTGAGGTTCGGACAACTACGAAATAACCGCTCCGAACTCTAGGTTCTGTTGGAACTAAAATCTATGTGATTGATGCCATCGAATCTGTTTACCGAAGCATTCAACTGAAGAATCCATGTGAATTGATTCAGAGACTGGGTTGTGATGCTCGAGGCTTGCGAGATTGGACCGAATACCGTTTTCTGGAAAAGTCAACTGTTCGGGTCAACGGTCAACGTAAAAGTCAACGGAAGATCGGTTCGAGCGAGTCAAGCTTCAGATTAATTAAATCAATTTTGATTTAATTAATATTTCATGTTATTTGATTTACTTGTAATTTTGTTCATTTTGTTATTTTTCCTGTTGTCAGTCACCCTCACTATATATAGTGATGGTGCCCATTACAAGTAAAAGAGAGTCTCCAAATGTGGAGATGATGATCTTCTTGTAGAGTGTGAGATTTCCATTCTAGAGAGAGAGTGAGTCATGGATTCCTAGAGAGAGATTGAGTGTTGTCATGATTTCTATGTTGTAATCATTCGACTTGATCATCATCTTTCTTGTGTTTTATCCTAGATTCATCTTCTCGTTCTGTTAGAGCATATTCCTATGCTAACGTGTGTCTCGTGTATTGTATCTAATCTAGAGCATCTGTATGAATCATATAGTCACTAGCGGTACCATATGCACCAGCGTACCAAATGGTACGGGCGTACCAGATGGTATGTGGGTGGTCCGCTGGTCATTTAGTATTTGACTATAAATAGTTTGTTAGAGAGAGACCTAGTAACTAGTTCTGTCATTCTACATCTCTTAAGTATGTGTAACTGAGTGTGTAACTCTCTCTCTCTAGACTTTGTGTAATTCTCTTTGTGAATCAATAAAGCGAAGCTTTATTTACTTCTTGTTGCTTATACAATTACCAAATCATGCAGTAGTAAGATCGTTCAGTGGTTTTACAAGTGGTATCAGAGCAATTGGTTGCTCTACTGCTGTGATTTGATCCATTTTCTAGTTCTAGAGTGAGAAAGTATGGGTTTTCTTGGTTTTTCATCAAAGTTCTTGCAAATCAGAGTGTTTCAATGATGAAAAATGATTTCTGAGTGTTGCTGGAGTGTTTTCGCATCATACTGAGTCAAATTCCAGCTCCAAACGTTGAAATTCACGAAAATCAGACGAATCAGGTTTAAACTGCGTTGGTCCGCTCAAAGAACACTTGGTCCGCCATTGGTCCGCCGATGGTCCGCACGGCAATCTTCATCCATATTCTGGTCCGCTGAAACTGGTTCGGAAGGCAATCTTCAAAGTTAGTCCGTGGCGATTATTTTCTGGTCCGCCGTATCATTTTGGTCCGCCGTACCATTTTGGTCCGCCGTACCAAATCTGGTCTATTGAGATAATCTGGTCCGCATCTGGTCTGCTGGTTCATTTGGTCCGCTGAGCATATTTTGGTCCGCTGATTTGATCTGGTGCGGAGGTTGGTACGCTGAAATCTTATGGTCCGCTGACATAAAACATGTGTTCACTAAAACTGACGTAACTTGAGAACCGTTAAGAGTTACGTGAGCTAATACCAGCCAAAACGTTCGTCTTTCCGACATCTAGACTTGTACTCACCTATCGGTCTGTACCCCCCAGTTTGAACCCCAAAATCAGGTTAAAAGACGTCCGTTTTTTCAGTTTGAAGTTTTTGCGTTCGATATTGTAATTTCAAATTGAGTGAGTTTCACGCATTTTCAGCTGTTCAATCATCAATGCAAGCCATGTTGAACTATGATAACGAAATAGGAACAAATCAGAAGGTTCCTAAGTTGCTTAGGTTGGAGGATTATGAGAATTGGAAGCAACGATTTGAATCATTCATTAATGATCTTGACATTGATTTATGGATTTCCATTGAACAAGATTATACATATCCTCAGATTAATGGACAACCGATTGCACGAAGTGATCTTGATGAAGATCAAAGAAAAGTTTATGCCCGAGAAAAGAAATGTTATGGAAATCTCACAATGGCACTACTAAGAGAGCTTCTACATCAATTCAAAAATTGCACAACATCAAAAACTTTGTGGGATGCATTGAAAGATAGGTGTTCAGGAAACGAACAATATAAGAAAAGTCAAAAGAAAGTTTTGTTAAAAGAATTGGACAAATTTCAGCATTGTGACAAAGAAAGTATTGTCGACTTGATTTCTAGGTTTTCACATCTGATCAATGAACTTGAGGTTGTTGGAGTCAAGAAAGAAAAAGAGGAATTGAAAGAAAAATTTCTGGAAGCTCTACCCGAAAAGTGGGAGAACTTTGTTATGATGCTTACCAATGATCCAAATTACTCCAGTTGGTCATTCAATCAAGTGTTAAGCAAATTACAAGCTCGGGAAATGGAATTACTTAAAGTCAGCAACTCCAATAGTTCAGAATCCTGAGATATATTTTGGAGAGAATTCTGCTACGGCGCATGCTAAAACTAAATCACATTCTATTTCAAGCAGTAATCCACCAGTAACAGCATTTCTTGTTGGGAAGTCTGAAAATACTGGAAATTCTTCGGGTTGCAGTTTTACCATTCCTGATAGATCATCAAGCAAGTCTACTTCTAATCAAGCAACCGAAGATCTAGCTGCTTTGTTGGGTGCTTTTGTATCATCTTCATCTGGCTCCATATTTAGTCAAATTGGTAATTCTGGTTTGGTTCCGGCCGATCTAAAACAGATGGATAAGGATCAGCTAAATAAATTAGATTTGGATTGGCAGTTGGCTATGATTGCTGAAAGAGGAAGACAGTTTATAGGCAAACATGGCAAGAAGTCTATTATGGGTGAATTTACAAGCACCAAACTGGGTTTAGACAAGTCTAAACTAAAATGTTACAAATGTTTCAAGTTGGGACATTTTGCTTGAGAATGCAAGCTATCTTCTTCTAAACCAAGTAATTCGGATAATCATGATCACAATAAAGAAGTCAAAGCTATGATATCTCAAACTAATGAAGATTATGATTGGACTAAAGATTTTCTGGATGAATATACATTTGTAGTTCATTCTCAAGATCATTATGCTTTGATGGCAAATATTGAGGTTGACTCGAGTGGATATGCCTCTGAGACTAGTAAATCTGAATCGAGTAATTCTGATTCCGAAATGGGTGGTTATGAATCCGTGTGTGAATTTTGTACTCAGAAAGATAGAAAGATTCAGGAATTGGGTCAAGAAAAGGAAAAGTTAGTAGTTGATAGGGTGAAGCTCGAAGAAGAGTTAGAAAGTTATAAACAGAAGTGTGAAGTTTCTGATGGCATTTTTAAAATGAATGAGAAGTTACTCCAAGAGAAGAGTCTATTATTGGAAGAGTTAGAAGACCTTCGGAAATAGGTGTCAGAAGGTAGTATTCAGAATGATCAACAAAAGTCACAACTTAAACATGAAAATGATGAGTTCATGACAAAAATTGTCAAGTTAACTTCTGCAAATGAAAAGTTGTTAAAAGAAGTCGAGGAATATAAGTTTAAGGTTAAAGATGTCAGTGAAGATTTTGAAAATCTATTTCAAAAATCCACCGCAAGGGTGGAAGTGCTTAAAGCATCTAATGATGAACTTCAAAAAGCACTAGATGAAGTTACTGCTGACAGAACTCAATATCAAATTGTTCAGTTTGAATTGAAAGACACCATCACTACTCTGAAGAAAGACAAAAGCTTATTAACCAGAAATGTTGAGATCTATAAGGAAAGAGTGGGTAAGATTACAAAGGAAGTGCTAGCTGCTCATGATGGGATGAGACGAGAAAAATCATTAGTCAATAGCACATCTGAGAAATTGATTTAATCGGAAAAGGTTCTTGCTGAAGCTCAAAAGACCATAGCTGATTTGAATGTTGAAGTCTTGGATTTAAATCGTCAATTGCATAACTTGAAGAATTCTCATTCTTTTGTAACTTACTTGTGTCAAGACGATAATTTCAAGAAGGTGTTTGGAGGCGATGATTTCAATCAAATTCCGCATCCAGTAATTCAAACAGAGTCTATTGTTGATTTGAGTCCTTCGACTACAAAGCAAGATTATTCTGAATTGGTTGCTGAAAACTCTGACTTGAAGACATCAAAGAAATCAAAACCAGTGATAGAAACAGAACCAAGTCTGGTAGATAAAACACCACCATCGTTTGTTTCTCGTGGATTAATGTCAGACGAGGGAGTTATTTCAACTGGCAAGATGTTTGAGAAAAATGAAAAAGAGTTGAATGAAGCCGAAGTTGCTGCAAAGTTGGTGCAGGCTAACAAATTAAAAGACATTAAAGCTTCATTTAACCAAGTTGCTAAATCTGGTTCTTCAAGTTCTCAGATAGATTTGTCCAAGTTACCTGGTTACAAACAGGCTGGGTTGGGAAGTGAAGGCAAGAAGGTTACACAGCAAAAGAACATGCCAAAGAAAGCAAAGAAAGATACAAACTTGGATCAAATATATCATTTGGCTCAAGTATTCATTTCAACAATGGAGAAAGGATTTGAGGGAAAGCAAAAGAAGAAAGTTTCATCTGACAGTTCTCCGAACGAATCGTCTTCATCAGGTTCTAACGCTACGCCTCAAAGTTCTACATCGAAATGGGTACACTCTAACCGATTTCAAGTTTTTGATGATATTCTGTTGCTTCTGAATTCACTAATACATATCATCCAGTTCAGGACAAGCCACAGTCTAAACGATCATATCGTTTGTATTATCAATGTCGCCGAAAGGGACATATGGCACAGGATTGTCCTGCAACTATCAAAAGATCTTTTTCAAACAAATCTGCCACATTTATCGATGAATCAGGCAGAATTTTTACTGAGTCGACCAACATCCAGACTTTAAATCGAAATAGTAAATCAGTTTTTCAAATAGTGATTCTGGTGTTGGTGATTCCTCACCAGATAATGTTTCAGTTAAAACTGCACCTGCAAAAATGCAGTGGCGACCTAAGGTGGTCAGCCAACGCTGCAACTAATTTTGTGGAAGACACTGGTCGACCAGAAGCTGTGTGCTTTGGGTCTTTTGAATACTAATCATTTAAACCAGTGTGCAGGTTTCTTCAAGAAGTCCTATTGGTTATTGTGAAGTTCATGCTTCAAGAAGTTGCTGATAGTGGAGTTTCCTGCTTAACTTAAATTGAATGTTTCATATTTCAAAACTGAAAGATTTTCTAAAAGGCTTAACCTGATAGGTATCAGTATCGATTGGTCAATTTTCTTTCTTTTTACATTCCGTATGTCGTTTAGGGGGAGAAAATTGAAAAACCAAAAATAGTGTCTTTATGTTTTTGTTTTTGTTAAAATGAAAATCCAAAAATAGAGTTTTCATTTTAAGGGGGAGAAAATGGAAAAATACAAAAATATTGAAAAACAGAAAAATTTAAAAACATGGACAAATGAGAAATTGTATCCAACATAATTGGGAAATGATGGTACATTGGCTTACGTGTCTGACTCGTGGATAAATTAGATGAAAAAGCCATAAGATCATTGTAAGATGTGCTTGGTAGGCTCGTCATTAAATCAGAAAGTATTCAAATGTGATATTCATTAAAATACTAATGTTTGACCAAGTGGACAACATCTTGATGCATATCTCATGATATATCAAGAAAAGATATGTGAAAAAGAAAATGAGAAGTCACTGTGTATACATGTGTTCATTTTGCAAAGATTTAAACTTGTTTGATTTTCTTTATTTTGTCAAACGATCGGACTTTCTTTGCGTATCGAAAGATCGACCTGATTGTTGTTCGTTTGACGTTCTGCTTTATTTTCTTTGGTGTTTCGTATAACTCATCAGACTTTCTCTGCGTGTACGGGAGTACCGACCTGATTATTGTTGGGTTATACAATTTCAACTTGTTTTATTTTCTTATTTTGTTAAATCCGAGGCCTTATCTGCGTATCGAAAGATCGACCTTAAGGTAGACGATTTAACGTTCTTATTTCTTTTTGCATGGAACACAGTTGACTGATTCATGATTACAATCATTATGTGACTAAATCACAAATGAAATCACAAAGTGTGATATAAAAGCAAAAACATATCTAAGTATGTCTGATAGTGTGGGGTACACTGGTCAAAGCAAACCTAATCAATTCAATAACATATCCAGATGTTATGAGTATGATTGTGCCTGAGTTTAAGATGAACAAATTATACCAGTAATCGACATGACTTATGTGCTGAAGTAATTGAAATTGAAGTGTAGTTCAACATGTCATGACCAATATGATCCCAAGTTGTGATCTTTCTCGCAAAATACAAAAATAGTGTGTGATTCAGTATTTCATTTCTGTATTGCATTTATGGTTCATATCTGAAAAACCCAAAAAGATTTTAGGTGTGTTTTAGCATAAACTTAGAAAAATCAAAATTATTTTTGGTGTGTTTTGATATAAAGTTTCAAAAAGCCAAAAAGATTTTGTTTCTTATTTGTTTTCGACCGATCGATAGAATGATACAAAATTCAAAATTCAAATTTATATCTTGGATTCTCGAAGAGAAGTTTTGTGCCAAGATTAAATTAATTTTCAAAAGAAAAGGAAAGTCGCGTTTTTGTCTTCTGAAATTGCAGGTTATCTGTGTGACAAGACTCAAGCATGGTGAAAGGGGGAGTTTGTTATATCTTTCACAAGAGGATCTTGAAGTTCAAAGATTGTTCGAGATTGATCCAGCCATGCAAGCTCTAATTCTGACAAGATTTCAAGTTAAAGATCGAACGCAGTGAATGCTAAAGATTGAAGACTGAAGTTTTGTTAGATAGACAGATAGCTAGATACACTACACGTTAAGGGGGCAGCAATTATCGATAGGTCTTCTAGAAGTACCTGCACACTGGTGAAACTGATTAGTTCATAAATGACCCGAAGTGAAGTGCTTCTGGTCGACCAGTGTCCTGATTTTGCTTTGAAACCACCTTAGGCTTCTAGAGTTATTGTTGTTTTGGTAATTCAGCTTTTTATGAATTTGCCACAGGTGACTGTGATGAAGAACCTATATTTTGAACGTTTTGAAAAATGGGAACAAAACGTTTTTGTTTTAGAAAGAATGTAGACTCAACTTTATCAAAAACTTTGCCTTGTTCATCAAAGAACTTTGGTTTGGCATGTTTACCCAAAAACTTTAACCTTTTGAGATCTTTGATTTGATTCAGCGAGACTTAGACAATCTTTTGCCATATGCCCTTTTTGGCGGCAAATATAGCATAAACGATCATCTTTCTCCCACCTTTTAGGTGCCTATATAGTATTACAAACATGAATATCTCTAACATGATCAAAAGAAAAATCATATACCTGACGTCTGTGATCATGAACCCATTTGGATGTTGGGCTTTTAGAGATGGAACCATCAGAAGAAAATTTTGCATTTTGATTCTTCATGATTGTTGAAACAGCATCGTTTACAAATAATTCAGAAATCTTACACGCATCTACAAAATGAAGAGGAAATTCTTGATCAGAAAATAATTGATCTGAACCCTTGAGCTTGTAGAACCTCTCGGGTTGAACCTTTTTAGCCTTGAATATTTCCTTCTTAACTTGCTTCATTTTAAGCTTTGTCAGATTTTGTTGTTTCGAGACTTGAACACCATCATCTGCAATAACTTCTTGCTTGAATCTCAAACCAACACCTTTTCCTGAAACTTTCTCCTCAGATTAGATACCTTATGGCCATTCTTTGCTAACCTTGAAAACTCAGCTTTCACTTCGTTAACATTTTTCTTTTTATAGAAAATTGTCTCATCAAATTCCGGTTGAGAACGAATTTTCTCACTTGAAGTAGCTGACTTCGCATTTTCTGTTGAAGATGAACCAGAAACAAACGTTGAAACCTTAGGAACTTCAACTTGCTCGTTCTTCTTTCCTTTCTTCTTATTCTTCTTCTTTTTCACAGCCTTCTCTTCTTCTGTAGTTGATGATGAAAACATTGAATAATCATATTCTTCAACCTTTTCTTGCACCTCTTTTACCGCTTCTTTGATATTAGCTGAGGGTGATGCGGTTTTGTCAAACATCTTTTCAATATTTGCATCATTAGCTAAGAAACTTGTGAACAATTGCGAATTGGTGACATTGGTTATGTAACACACCCGGCAGAATCCAGGTAGTTTCTTGACAAACATGAACGCGAACAATTAGTCATATCAAACGTACATACATTCATACATCTAATAGAGTGTTCGACGTGTCATTGTGTCCACGAGCATTCATGCACGAGTTAGTCCTGAGCGTCAGGTGACTAATTAACAACCAAAAAAATAAAAACAAACAAACTAACAAAATGTTCACAATATATAATTTCATGATTTTATGTGGCATTGAAGGTTAGATAATTTACGTGACTTTTTTCTCATGTATGCTACGTGTTAATTGAGCTCATATACTTCAAACATCATTTACAAGTTCCTAATTTAAATGCATGCAACATGGGATAACCATTTGTTAAACCGACCGTTCACGTAAACGTTAATTGCGGAACAATATGTAAAAGAATTCGACACTTGGGTTGGGAGGTCCTAGCCGAAAGTTTATTAGGTCCTCGGGGGTTATGGGAGACCTTGATCAAGATAATAAAATTTATCCCTAACCAACCTAAATTAGAAGAAAAATTCAAGCATAACAAGAAATCCTACCTTTTCTCCCCCCATCCCTCACATTTACGGCCTTCTCTCCCTCTCCCAAATTCACAAGCCGTAAGTCCCTCCCTCTCTCTAAGCAATTCGTTTTTCACAACTCTCTTCCCTCTCTCTCTCTCATATATATATTCTTTGGTCATAGGGGATGTTAGCGGCTGATCACACAGGTTGGAGGCTACAAGGGGCTGTTACGCAGCCTAGATCGACCTAAAAATCACAAGGAACAACCTTTAACCAAAGGTAGCCTCGGCTCTCTCATCTTGCTCGGTTCTTCCGATTTCGAAAACTCTAATAGGTTTTAGACCTGTTTTCCTTGCTGATCTTGCATGTGAATGTGTAACAAAGATGGCTCTAGTACCCAAATTGCGAAACTATATATGGTCCATAGGTCCGAAACTGTTGTGGATCATACATGTTTTTGGATATTGTTGATGAGGTTATGCATGTATAGGAGGTGGAAATATGTTAGAGATGTGATAGATACATCTTGAAACCTGGTATAAATCTATAATCTTATGTGATTGTCATACATACATTATTATTATGATAATTGATCATTGATGAGAATGTATGAATCAAATGTGGGCTACTGGTACGAACTGTTGTGGTCTTTGTTTTTTTAATGAGGTTATAAACTGACTTTCTACTTTTATAAATGTTATTAAGGGTTAATAACAATCCCATGGTGTTTAGGACTCGTTTAAATGATCAAACAAATTTTTATATAAACTTAGGTAAATCACGTTTTTGGACAGCTTGCTATCAGATTTTTTGGTCAACCTCAGAACACCATAACTCACTCAATTCTTAATGGAATTGAGTAATTCTTTTTCCAGAATAAACTTTAAGGTGTTAGCTTTCTTTTCTAAGTGGTAGCACTCCAGACCATGGAGATTTCGACGCCCTTTTCTGCTTCTACAAACACAGTGCGCAGCAGCCCCAAATTTCCTGAGTTATGGTTATAAAATAAATGGTTTGGGCTATCTAAGTAATCGGAATGATTATGATTTTTAGTATGAACAATATTAATATAGTTGGGCTATTGTGGTTAAAATATGGAACTCTAAATGGATGTCAAAAGCTTTGAACTTGGTAGTTTTATGAAACGGTTTAAATAAATCTTAATTGGTTAGTGACTTTAAATTATCTTGGTATGCTTATGTGTCCAACTTGTTGAATTGATAAAATCTTATGAGACTTAGATAACAATTTCACATGGGATATGTTTTATGCATGAAATATGTTATAGGTGTTGAGAAGCTAGCTTGTGATCATGTGCGTTGATGTTATATAGCAATTTAAGTGTATGCTAGAGTATGTGTTGTATGTTCTCACAGGTTTGTTTGATAACTTTATACTTGGTGTTATGCTATTTAAGGAAAGATGCTAAATATAGAAAGATGCTAACTAAGGAAACTTTCCTAATATAGATATTTTCCGGATTTGGAAAGTTTAACTAAACAAACAAACATATCAGTTAATAAGTCACCAACGTGTCGTTAGGGTCGATTGAGTCAGTCTAAGTGTTCTTACACTATCGTCTCACACAGTTACATACATATAGGTGATTCATAGGATAACCATCTGCATTATATCAAATTCTTTCCGAGCACCCTAAGGTGAGTTCATTGCCCCGCTTTTTAAGTATCTCCTTTACGGGAAAAAACATGCTTACCAATATGCTTACGAACATACATACAAACATGCGTACAAACATTGAGATCTGGTAATTCAGTTATACTATCTTCCACTGATGTGCTTACATAACACACTTAAAAGTCCTTAACATATCGGACCGTTAATATATGGATTATAGCGAGGAAGTACTGAGTAGTACTACTGGGTCTGACAAACCCCGCCCGAGTTAGTCGCTCTAACTTGACTGGAGGTCAAACGGGTGTAATATTTGTCCTAATCAACGCCCTTATTCGTGTTAGACAAGGCGGAAAGTCAACAAACACAAACAGTCACGCTTCGGTTGCGAACGCATAGTGGCCTTGAAACACAGCCTAGCTAGCTCATGATATAACTATGATTACATTTCTGTAAACTCTTGAACTTGCATTTTGTTTAAACCTTTGAACTCACCAACCTTTGTTTTGACACACTTTAGCATGTTTTCTCAGGTATCTAGATTCGGAGCACGGTTAGGACGCATGCATCTCATACGGGTCTAATAATCGGTTTAGATCATTTTGGGTTATTTACTTTTATTAAGGTTTTGGGCGCGTGTTTTGCGTAACGTATCTATGCATCTTCATCTACGCTTCCGCATGTGTTAGAAACTGTTTTCGTGCATGGTTTAGTATGGCTAATGACTCAGGTCCTGGTTTGTCACACGACTCGCGCTTATACTCCGCATGTGGATTTTGAGGGTGCGACAGCTTAGCAATCGATTGGCATCAATTACTTGAATCTTCAGGTCTAAAATTTGCTGTTGAGCTTCTGCTAATTCCTTCTCGGTAGCGATTAATCTCTTTGCAATCTTATGGGTTTCAAATATTTGTAATCATAGATTATCAAGCCCATCAAACAATTCCTTCTTCAATTTATCGTCATTCCACTTTTGAATTTTCAGATTCGCAGTTTGAACTTTATTGACACTAACCAACTCATGCTTCTCAGCCAACAAATTTTCCATATCAACTTGATAAGCTTCAATTTTAGCAACATATTCTTTAGAATTCTTTGTGAGCGGATCAAGCTTAATTTTTTATTTATCAAACAAATTTTGAAAATTATTAGCAACATCTTTTGTTTCATCCTTCAATTTCTTAACTTCTTGAACCAATTCCTCCTTTTCTTCCAGTAACTTTGCATTCTTTGCTTCATAATTCTTTAAGTCTTCTTTGATCATTTGAAGAACGTCATTAAGCATATTCACTTCCTTCATCAAGGAATCATTTTTCAACTCAAATTCCTTCTCATTTTTTTAGAAACCTCCAAATCTTCTTTCACCAAATTTAATTCATTAGAAAGCTTGTGAATTTCATTCAATAACGAAGCATTCTCTTTCAACGAACTTTCCATATTTTCAGCTGATTCATAGGATCTTGGTTCTGAACAATAATCATCTTATTGATCATGAGTGATAATCAATGCAGACTTATCAAGAAATACGTGTCCCCAGTTATAAGTACTACCACCATTATCAATCTGAGCAGTTAACACTGTTGTACTTGAGAAAGCTTGAGAACCATTCGTAGCTTTTGAATCAGATACATTTGCTGAAGATTGCTGACACTCTCTTTAAAAATGACCAAATTTTGAACATTTGTAGCATTTGACTTTGGATTTGTCAAAACCCAAATGTCCATCTTTAGTAATAGTTCTCCTACCAGTCCTCTTCATAAATCTTCTTGCTTGTTGTGACAACATAGCTAGTTGCCATGCCATATCCATTTCATCAAGATTATTTTCATCAATTTCATGGAAATCTTCTCAAGTAATCTTGGCATCTCCAACATTGTTGATAATAAAATCAATAGAAGATGAAATTAAAGCAGTGATAAGAGCATCACATTCATCCGTCGTTTTAGCAGAAAAAGCAGTTTGATTTGATGATTCAATAATTGTAAAACTACAACCCCTTGATGAATTAGTATCACTCGAACTCCAGACATATTTTCAATAAAAGCAGTAGTTGAAGATAAACTAAGACTGGGTTTAGCCTTAGCAGTGATACTAGTAGCATTTTCACCATGATACAACTCCGAATTTTGCAATTTAGCCGTTGACTTATTAGAATTCATCATTTCCATTTCACAAGCATGAAGGTTACTAGTTGGATCATGAAACGTTAATATGGAAAATTCTTTATCATGTGTAAGCAACAAAACATACTTTTCCCATTTTTCTGGTAAAGCCTCCATTATTTTCTTTTTCAGTTCCTCATCGGTCTTCTCAATTCCCATAATCTTCAATTCACTTATAAGATGTGACAATCTTGATACAAGAGCCGTGATGTTTTCATTCTCGTAATGCTGGAAGTTATCAAACTCCTTATTTAACACCTTCTTCCAACTTTTCTTGTATTGATCATTTCCCTCACACCTTGTTGATAAAGCATCCCATAATTGTTTTGATTTCCTTGCACGTACTAAATTGATGTAACAACTCAGTGGGTGATGCCATCGTAAGATAACCAAACGATTTTTGCCCAAGCTCATAAAGATTCCTTTCAGCATTATCAAAAGTATGAACTTCTTTGAAATCTCTTTGATCAGTTGGATGTGTGTAAAGCTTTTTAATTGGAATCCATAAATCGATATCATTCGTGCTTATGTAAACAGAAAATCGTTGCTTCCAATTTTGATAGTCCTCTAACTTCAATAATTTGGGAACTTTCTGACTTGTTCCGATTTCATTATCAAAGTTTAGCATGGTTTGCATCGCATTTTTCATAGCAGCAAAAGCTTGAAAATCCGACATATTTTCCGAAATATGATGTTCCAAAAACTTCAACTCAAAATTGAGGGTCTTAAAAGTGGATTGTGTGTGCCAAAACGGAGGGTACTAGCCGTTAGGTAAGTTAAAGTGTAGATCTCTTCGAGATGGTCGTTTTGGCTGGTATTGGGTTCCGTAACTCTTAACGGTTCTCAAGTTACGTCAGTTTCCGTGAAACGACTCAAAAATCCCAATTTTAGCCGAACCTTTCCGAACTCAAAAATCTTATCCGAACTGAAATGAACCCTTCCGAATTGAAAAACTTGACGAACTCTGTCTAAACCTAACCGAACCTAAACTGAACTTAAACGACTTAGGCGAACTCGACTTCGGACGAGGCAAACAGAACTTCGGACTAGGCGAACAGAACCTCTCAACCAAAGTTGAACGACCTTGGGCGAACTCAGGTTTGGACGATGGTTATTTCCGTGCTGAAAGTTCTTCAGGCGAACATAACCATTTTTCGTTCAAAACGCTTGATTTTGGAAAAATTTTGATGAAATTTTCAGCAGTAGACCAGAAAAATAAGGAGGAATGATTTAGGAACACATTTTGCACCCAAAACAACTCAGAAATGATTGAAATCTCACAAAAACACTCCAAGTTTTCTAAAAATGACACTTTTTGTTTAAAAAACTCCAAAAATAGCAACCACAGATCAGTAGAGTGAACCAGAAAGCTCTGATACCACTTATAAGTTCGTGAGCATCAGATCGTCTACTCAATCTAGCTATATCAGACAAGAAACATAATTAACCGATTGTTTTATTGATCAAAAGAACAATTACAACCAGTGAACACTCAGAAACAGACTCAGAGAATACACCGCTGAAAAAACACACACTTAAGCTATGATTTCACACTCTTAGTCCCCGATTACAAATAACAAACTTCTATTTATATACGACCTGGCGAACTATAGGCGAACTGCAGTTCGCCTAGATCCAAACTCTGGTTCGGATCTAGTTCGCTCAGCAGCATGTCTTGACTTTGTCTTGAATCTTCACACTGATACTTCACACGACATCTTCTGATTAGATACTACACATGACGACCAAATTACGTATCAACATTTTTCTTGTAAATCTTGAGATTACCTTCAGCATTACTGCATCTTTTTTCTCAATGTCTCATTCTCTTCCAAAAGCTAACTATTAACCGAATTCGTAGTCTGACAATGTTTACACATTGAGAGAACAACATTTGGTATGTGTGTCATGACATTGGTTAACTTTCATGTTTCGCACAGTTCTTGAATAACTTTCCAAAGACTATGAGTAGACATGCAGGAACTCAGCTGATTGTAAATTGGACGTGATATTACACTCTTCAACAAAGTAAAGGCCTTGGTTTCTAATTTAAATCTTGTTTTGGCATCTGATGAGAATTTTGTGAATTACAACAGAGTACCAAGACTATCTGTACGCTAATCAAGCCCTTTTTCCTGAAGTGTGAGAAAATCAACAAAGTTATCCTGTACATAAGCCTCAAATTCTTGTTTCTAGAACAAGTAATCTTCACAATGTAGCAGCTTAGGCACAACTTCAATCTTCTGAAATTCAGGAACTGATTCATCTGATGATAAATGAAATGAAAGTATTGCTTGTTTATTACATGTAAACACTACATTACTTTTGTAGTTTGCACAAACAGCAGCCTCAGAATCAGATTATGTCATGCATTCAAACTGTTTTGGTGGAGAAGACATATGAGTATATCTATCAGAATATTCAGCAAACTTTCCCCAATCATATCCATTTTCTTTTTCATATAGAGAAGCAAATAATCCCTTAGCTTTTTCTGATTTTCCATCCTTTTTATCATCATCTTGCGTGAACTCTCTAGCAAAATGTCTAGAAGTTTTACACTCAAAACATTGCACACGACTCTTATCCAATACCAGTTTACTCTACCCAAGTTCAACATTTTTCTGCCCCGCCTTCTTAATGTAGTTCTCGACTCGCTTTGTCAACATAGCGAACTGCCAATTTATATCCATATATTCAAGATTATCAGCATCGATTTGATCAAAATCTTCAGTGATCAGTTCAGCATTGTCAGCACTACCAGTCAAAACTCCATATCCAAAAGTAATTAAAGCAGAAACCAATGCCACATATTGATCTTGTGTAGCAGCATACAAACCAGACTGAATTGGAGTAACCGGAATGTGCACATGACATCCACTAGATGATTCAGAATTATTTCCAGTTACCAACGCAGTAGGCGGTGCAGTAGAAGGAATCACACTTGGTTTCTTTGCACTGATGGATTAAGAATTTTCTCCATGATAAACTTCTCAAGGGTCTCATTTTGAAGACTGAATCTTTGTACAAGATGAAGGTACGTCGTATCAGAAGTGGTAATGCTACCGAATCATGCTCTGATACCAGAAATGAAAAAAATACCAAAACATTAAACAACGGAAAAATACAAAAACATTGAAAAATGAGAAATTGATCTGATATCTTTGGGAAATGATGGTACACTGGCTTACGTGTCTGACTCATGGATAAAAAGATGAAAAAGCCATAAGATAATTGTTCGATGTGCTTGGTAGGCTCGGCATTAAATCAGAAAGTATTCAGATGTGATGCAAATTAAATACTATTTGTTAGAGCATATACCTATGCTATGATGTGTCTCGTGTATTGTATCTAGATTAGAGTGAGTCTGTGTGTTGTAGTAACAGTATCATTGGTGCCGTACCAAATGGTACGCCGTACCATATGGTACGCCCGTACCAGATGGTGAACCATTTGGTACGCAGGCTGCTTGTCACTAAGTATATATAGGTTGTGTTAGAATGATAGCTTAACATTTCTGTCATTTGTACACCTTCTGTGTGTGTGTTCTAGAGAGAGAAACTAGAGAGTCTTCATTGTAATCTCATGTGATTCAATATGAATTCTCTTATTTACATCTTGTGTTTACTACATTGATTAAAGCATGCAGTAGTAAGATCGTATCTCGGCTCTACACTAATGCTTGACCAAGTGGACAACATCTTGATGCATATCTCATGATATCAGGAAAAAGATATGTGGAAAAGAAAAATGAGAAGTCACTGTGTATATATGTGTTCATTTTGCAAAGATTTAAAATTGTTTGATTTTCTTTATTTTGTCAAACGATCGGACTTTCTCTGTGTGTCCACAAGACCGACCTGATTGTTGTTCGTTTGACGTTCTGCTTTATTTTCTTTGGTGTTTCGTATAACTCATCGGACTTTCTCTACGTGTACGGAAGTACCGACCTGATTTTTGTTGAGTTATACAGTTTCAACTTGTTTTATTTTCTTAATTTGTTAAATCCGAGGCCTTATCTGCGTATCGAAAGATCGACCTTAAGGTAGACAATTTAAAATGCTTATTTCTTTTTCAATGGAACATAGTTGACTGAATCATGAATACAATCATTATGTGATTAAATCACAAATGAATTCACAAAATGTGATAAGCGAAAACATATCTGAGTATGTCTGATAGTGTGGGGTACACTGGTCAAAGCAACCTAATCAATTCTATAACATATTCAGATTTTATGAGTATGATTATGCTTGAGTTTAAGATAGACAAATTATACCGGTAACCGACATGACTTGTGTGCTGAAGTAATTGAAATTGAAGTGTAGTTCAGCATGTCATGACCAATATGATCCCAAGTTGTGATCTTTCTTGCAAAAGACAAAAATAGTGTGTAATTCAGTATTTCATTTCTGTTGTGTATTTATGTTTCATATCTGAAAATTTCAAAAAGATTTTTCGTGTGTTTTGATATAAAGTTTCAAAAAGCCAAAATTTTTCTACTTCTGGTTTGTTTTCGACCGATCGGTAGATGATATGAAATCAAAATTTCAAAACTATATCTTGGATTCTCGAAGAGAAGTTTTGTGCCAAGATTAATTTTTTTTTCATAAAAGAAAAAGAAAGCCGTGTTTCTGTCTTCTAGAAATTGCAGGTTATTCTGTGTGACAAGACTCAAGCATGGTGAAAGGGGGAGTATGTACTATCTTCACAAGTGGATCTTGATGTTCAAAGAATGTTCAAGATTGATCCAGCCATGCAAGCTCTCATTCTGACAAGATTTCAAGTTGAAGATCAAACACAACGATGTTGAAAATTGAAGACTGAAGTTTTGTTAGATAGATAAATAGTTAGCTATAATACACATTAAGGGGGAGTTTGTTAAAGCATATTCCTATGCTAACGTGTGTCTCGTGTATTGTATCTAGACTAGAGCTAGTGTATGAGTCAACTAGTCACCTGGCTGTACCATATGGTGAGCCGTATAGATGCTACGGGCGTACCAAATGGTCCGCAGGTGGTATGCTGGCTAGAACTAAGTTACTATAAATAGTTCGTGTTAGAGAGAGTCTAACTAGTTCTGTCATTTCTAATACTCTTAACTGTGTGTGTTTCTCTCTCTAGCTTGTAACCTCTAAGTGAATCAATAAAACTTTGCTTTATTTACTCGTTTGTGTTTCTCTGATTACCGAATCATGCTCTGATACCAAAAATGGAAAGATACAAAAACATTGAACAACAGAAAAATACAAAAACATTGAAAAATGAGAAATTGATATGACATATTTGGGAAATGATGGTACATTGGCTTACGTGTCTGACTCATGGATAAAATAGATAAAAAAGCCATAAGATCATTGTTCGATGTGCTTGGTAGGCTCGGCATTAAATCAGAAAGTATTCAGGTGTGATACACATTAAATACTATTTGTTAGAGCATATACCTATGCTATGATGTGTCTCGTGTATTGTATCTAGATTAGAGTGAGTCAGTGTGTTGTAGTAACAATATCATTGGTGCCGTACCAAATGGTACGCCGTACCATATGGTACGCCCGTACCAGATGGTGAAGCATTTGGTACGCATGCTGCTTGTCACTAAGTATAAATAGGTTGTGTTAGAATGATATCTTAACATTTTGTCATTTCTACACCTTCTGTGTGTGTGTTCTAGAGAGAGAAATTAGAGAGTCTTCATTGTAATCTCATGTGATTCAATACGAATTCTCTAATTGATAAATGTGTTCACTACATTTATCAAAGCATGCAGTAGTAAGATCGTATCTCGGTTCTACACTAATGCTTAACCAAGTGGACAACATCTTGATGCATATCTCATGATATCAAGAAAAAGATATGTGGAAAAGAAAAATGAGAAGTCAATGTGTATACATGTTTTCATTTTCCAAAGATTTAACTTGTTTGATTTTCTTTATTTTGTCAAACGATCGGACTTTCTCTGCATGTCCACAAGACCGACCTGATTGTTGTCCGTTTGACGTTCTATTTTATTTTCTTTGATGTTTCGTATAAATCATCGGACCTTCTCTGCATGTACGGGAGTACCGAACTGATTGTTGTTGAGTTATACAATTTCAACTTGTTTTATTTTCTTATTTTGTTAAATCTGAGGCCTTATCTGCGTATCAAAAGATCGACCTTAAAGTAGACGATTTAACATTCTTATTTCTTTTTCTATGGAACATAGTTGACTGAATCATGAATACAATCATTATCTGATTAAAACACAAATGAAGTCACAAAGTGTGATAAGCGAAAACATATCTGAGTATGTCTGATAGTGTGGGGTACACTGGTCAAAGCAACCTAATCAATTCTATAACATATTCAGATGTTATGAGTATAATTGTGCCTGAGTTTAAGATGGACAAATTATACCAGTAATCGACATGACTTGTGTGCTGAAGTAATTGAAATTGAACTGTAGTTCAGCATGTCATGACCAATATGTTCCCAAGTTGTGATCTTTCTTGCAAAAGACAAATATAGTGTGTAATTCAGTATTTCATTTCTGTTGTGCATTTATGTTTCATATTTGAAAATTTCAAAAAGATTTTCGGTGTGTTTTAATATAAAGTTTCAAAAAGCCAAAAAGATTTTATTTCTGATTTGTTTTCGACCGATCGATAGATTATACGAAATCAAAATTTCAAAACTATATCTTGGATTCTCGAAGAGAAGTTTTGCGCCAAGATTAATTTATTTTTTCATAAAGGAAAAAGAAAGCCGCGTTTCTATTTTTCTGAAATTGCAGGTTATTCTATGTGACAAGACTCAAGCATGGTGAAAGGTAGAGTATGTACTATCTTTCACAAGTGGATCTTGATGTTCAAAGAATGATCAAGATTGATACAGCCATGCAAGCTCTAACTCTGACAAGATTTCAAGTTTAAAATCAAACGCAACGATGTTGAAGATTGAAGACTGAAGTTTTGTTAGATAGATAAATAGTTAGCTACAATACACGTTAAGGGGGAGTTTGTTAGAGCATATTCCTATGCTAACGTGTGTCTCGTGTATTGTATCTAGACTAGAGCTAGTGTAAGAGTCAACTAGTCACCTAGCTGTACCATATGGTGAGCCGTACCAGATGGTACGGGCATACCAAATGGTCCGCAGATGGTATGCTGGCCAGAATTAAGTGACTATAAATAGTTCATGTTAGAAAGAGTCTAACTAGTTCTGTCATTTCTAATACTCTTAACTATGTGTAACTGAGTGTGTTTCTCTCTCTAGCTTGTAACCTCTAAGTGAATCAATAAAGCTTTGCTTTATTTACTCGTTTGTGTTTCTCTGATTACCGAATCATGCAGTAGTAAGATCGTCCATTGGTTTTACAAAACACACACTTAACACTCAGACACTCACTCAATCTTTATTTAATTAAAAAGAACAAACGAGTATTTATACCCTTGTACACGAACTCATCCGAACTGTGAGTTTTTATGCATCCGAACTCATCCGAAGTGTGACTTCGCATGACAGTTCGTGTCACTTTGTATTCCAGTTCGTGTAACAACCATTTTTCATATTCGCCTTGTTTAGATACTTCACACAATGAACCGATCATGCTCTAACAAACCCCCCCCCCTTGACGTGTGTAGTGTCTATTCATCCATTAATACGTATCTTCAATCAAACTCCCCCGCAACTTGATGGTTAG
This sequence comes from Deinandra increscens subsp. villosa, assembly GCA_039602395.1. Classification (NCBI taxonomy): domain Eukaryota; kingdom Viridiplantae; phylum Streptophyta; class Magnoliopsida; order Asterales; family Asteraceae; genus Deinandra; species Deinandra increscens. Next base: position 3,739,656 of record JBCNJP010000024.1, on the reverse strand, counting down.
CCCGATCTTGAATACTTGACAATGCATAGTGTGTTTCCATCTTTATCAATAGCTTCAGAAGACATGAAGTTGTGACATTCTTTTTCATTTAGTACCTGTTCGATTATAAATAATATTGGTGCAAAACGTCTCTTTGAGACTCCAAGATATGATTTTGAAATTTGATTTGTATCACGTGTTGATCAGATCGAAAATAAGCAGAAACAAAATCTTTTTGGCTTTTAGAAAGTTTTTATGAAAACAAACCTAAAATCTTTTTGAATTTTCAAACTTATGCTAAAATACACCGAAAATCTTTTTGTATTTTCTGAAATGGAATGAAATTACAATACAAAATCAAACTCTATTTCTGGTTTGAGAAAAATTACTATCTGGGATCATATTGAACATAACGCACTGAACTACACTTCAATTTCAACTAATTGAAGCACATAAGCCATGTTGATTGCTGGTATAATATGTCCATCTTAAACTCAGGTAGAATAATACTCATAACATCTGGATATATTAAGGTATTGATTAGATTTGCTTTGACCAGTGTATCCCACACTATCAGACATATTCAGACATTTTTATTTTTCTCGTGTGATTACACTTGTGATTATCACATAGTGAATTGAATTCATGATATTGTCAACTGTGTTTCATGCAAAAAGAAATAAGAACGTTAAATCATCTACCTTAAGGTCGATCTTTAGATACGCAGATAAGGCCTCTTATTTAACAAAATAAGAAAAATAAAACAAGTTGAAATTGTATAATTTAACAACAATCAGGTCCGTCTTGTGGACACGCAGAGAAAGTCTGATATTATATGAAACACCAAAGAAAATAAAGCAGAACCTCATATGAACAGCAATCAGGTCGATCTTTCGATATGCAGAGGAAGTCCGATCGTTTGAGAAAATAAAGAAAATCAAACAAGTTTAAATCTTTGCAAAATGACCACATGTATACACAGTCAGTGACTTCTCATTTTTGTTTTTCACATATTTTTCTATTTTTATCATGAAATACGCTTCAAGATGTTATCCACATGATCAAGCATAGTATTTCGTGTATATCAAATCTAAATACTTTCTTATTTACCGAGCCTACCAAGCACATCAAACAATGATCTTATGGATTTTCATCTACTCTATCCATGAGTCAGATACGTAGCCAATGTACCATCATTTCCCAATGATCAATTTCTCAAAATTATATATTTTACATGTATTCACCTTCACCATATATGCATTTTCCCCATAACATGCCTCCCCCCCCCCCCTTAAAATAAAAAATTCTATTTTTGTATTTTTCATTTTAAAAACAAGGCACGGTATTTGACTTTTTCAACTATAAACGAAATGTAAAGAAAGAAAAGTGATCAACTGACACGGATACCTCTCTATTTTAGCTTTCAGAAAAATTTTAGGTTTAGAAAGATGAATCATGAAATTTAAATTAAGATAAGCAAAATACTCCTCTATTAGCAACTATTCAATCACCGATAGGTATTCTAGAAGTACCTGCACACTGGTCAAACACATTAATTTTTTAATTACCCGAAGCGAAGTGCTTCTGGTGAACCAGTATCCTGGTTTTGCTTCGAAACCACCTTAGATTTCCATTGTTGTTGTTGTTTTGGTAAATCAGTCTTTGATGAATCAATCAAAGTTGATTGTGATAAACAACCTAAAATTAGAATCTTTAAAAATTTTGGAAATAAATCTTTCTTGCTTTTTATAAAATGTAGGTTGAAATTCATCAAACACTCTGTCATGTTCGTCAATGAACTTTGGTCGGCAGTTTTACCAACAACTGGAACCTTTGCTCGTTTTTTAGTAGAAACAGGAGCAACCGAACCATCTTGTGCCATATACCCTTTTTGTCAGCAAATGTAACACAAACGATTGTTTATGTTCTTCCTTTTTGGAACCTGCATAGCTTCACAAAAATGAACATCACTAAATGATCAGAAAATATATCATATACCTGATGCCTATGATCATGAACCCACATTTAATTCAGGCTCTTTGGAGTAAGACTAGAACCACCAAAAGAAAATCTTGCAGTTTGATCCACGCAATGAAGTGGAAATTCTTTGTTAGAACTCTATCAGGCAGCGACATCCCTCACCTCCATAGCCACATCATGGAGGACCAACTCCTTAATACGCACTATTGTTAATACATTGTTTCTGATCGTCATGTGAGGTATCAAGTACAAGACAAGTAATGCAAGTTTGATACTGTCCGAACCCTTGGTGGACCTGAACCTGGTCCGAACCTAAGGTTCGGCCAAGCGGGTTTAGATCTAGTATATATAGTTTTATCTTGTGTTGTAATTAGAAGGACTTGTACGTTTGAGTCTTACTTCCTATCAGTGTACTCAGTGGTTCTCAGTGGTTGAATACAAATCTTTTGTGTTTACATCTAGTGTCATCCTTGTTTAATATTGATTTCATTACGACTAAGTAGACGATCCACCGCTCACGCATTTTCAGCTATAACCAATCAAAATGTTCTCCAAATCAATATATGAGGCTAAACGGAGACCGAGATAGAGAGAGGGGTGCCCCTTTGTTGCCTCTTCGAGACAAAAACACTCATATGAATGGTGCTAATTCCCATGTTCCTTCTAGTTTCGTTTGGTTTCGAGAGACTCCCCCTCCCCCTCCACATCCCTTACTCGACTTTTGCGTCATCCTGGAATTTTTTCCGTATGCCGAGGAAAATGCCTCACCTTTCTACGTGAATTATTAGAAGAATTTCCTTGGTTCTCTATAAAAAAGAAGGAGAAGCCCGAGTGGAAGCACAAACTAAAGGAGAGAGGAAAATTCTAAAAGGGGGGGGGGGTGAAGTCTAGTGCTAGTTCTTACTGAAACTTCTTTATTATTTTATCTTGTTCCGAACCCTTGAGCTTGTAAACTCTCTCAGGTTGAACTTTATCGGCTCAGAAGATATCTTTCTGAAGTTGCTTCAACAATTTTTTATTTAAAACCCAAACCAGCACTTCTTCCTTAAATCTTTTCCTCTGAATCAGCAGATTTATGCCCATTCTTTGCCAACCTTGAAAACTCAACTTTAACTTCTTGAACACCCTTCTTTGCATAGAAAATCGTCTCTTCAATATCAGTATTCACATTTCTTCTCATTCTTCTTACCAACCTTTTTGTTCTTCTTTTTCTTCACAACCTCCTCTTTTTCAGAATTTGATTTTGAAAACTATGAATAATCACATTCTTTAACTTTTTCTTTGACAACATTGACAGCTTCTTTGATAATAGTCGAGGGTGTAACCGTCCTATCAAACACTCTTTCAAAATTCTCATCTTTGGCCAAGAAACTTGTGAATGATTGTGAATTGGTGACATTGTTTAGAAGCCGATTTGTATCAATCACTTGAATCTTCAAATCATTTTACTTCAACAAATTATCAATTTCTTTCAACAAAGAATCATTTTCCTTCAACAAATTATCAATTTAACGTCATTATATTCATTCTTAGTTGATTTGTAGGAACTTGAGTCTGAATAATAATCATCTTGTGGAGATGTGACAATCAATGCAGACTTATCGAAAAATTTTCCCCAATCATAAGTTCCATCACTTTGAACAGCCGATGCTTTTGTACTTGATGAAGCTTGAGAACCATTCGTATTTTCTGAATCAAATTAACTTGCTTGAGATTGCTGACACTCTCTTGCAAAGTGACCAAGTTTTGAACATTTTTAACATTTGACTTTTGATTTGTCTAAACCCAAATTCCCATCTTGAGCAATAGTTCTCCTACCAGTTCTCTTTAAAACCTTCTTGCTCTTTGTGACAACATAGCCAGTTATCATGCCATATCCATTTCATCTAGATTATTTTCATCAATCTCATTAAAATCTTCTCTACTAATCTTAGCATCACCAACATTGTTAATAATAAAGCCAAGAGAAGATGAAATTAAAGCAGATATTAAAGCAGCACAATCATCAATTGTCTCTATAGAAAATGCATTCTGATTTGTCATGCCTGGAATTGTATAACTGCAACCCCTTGAAGAATTAGAATTTTTGAAAATTCCCAAAACATTTCCAATGAAAGCTGTACTGGTGCAGAACTCACACGGATTGGTTTAGCTTTAGCATTTATGCTTGCAGCATTCTGACCATGATACAATTCTAGCTTTTGCAATTGAGCAGTTGATTTGTTTGAATTCAGCATTTCCATTTCCCGTGCATGAAGTTTACCAGCTAATTCATGAAATGATAATGTTGAGAATTCTTTGTCATGTGTAATCAACAAAACATAATTTTCCCATTTGTCCAGTAATGCCTCCAGTATCTTTTCTTTCAATTCTTCATCAGTTTTCTCAATTCCAACAACTTTCAATTCGCTAATTAGATGTGAAAATCTTGAAACAAGAACAATGGTGTTTTAATTTATTGTAATGTTGAAAATTGTCAAATTCTTTGTTAACACCTTTCTTGTACTCTTTATGTATTGGTCATTTCCTTCACATCTTACTGATAAAGCATCCCATAATTGTTTTGTCTTTTTGCAAGTGCGGAACTGATGTAAGAGCTCAGTAGGTAAAGCCATGGTAAGATAACCAAAAGCTTTTTGTTTGAGTTCATAGCTTTTTCTTCCTTCGGATGAAAAATCTTTGATTTCTTTATATTCACCACCATCAGTTGGACGTGTGTAAAGTTTTTGAATTGGAATCCATAGACAATGTCATTTGTGCTGACATAGGCGGAAAACCTTTGCTTCAATTGTAATAAACTTCCAATTTTAATAACTAGGGAACTTTCTGACTTGTTCCAATTTCGTTATCAAAATTGATCAAGGTTTGCATTGCGTTTTGCATAACGGCAAAAGCTTAGAAATCAGAAATCGCGAAAAGTTTCAAATTCTGTTTATCTAACTGAACCGAAGTGAAAATAGTTGATCCGAACCCAGCCGAAGTGAATCCGAATTGAAACTTTAAAACGAACTAGTCCAAACTGGATCCAAACTGAATTTGAAATACGACTTCACAAAAACACCTGAACTGATCCGAACATAAAATGATCCGAACTTGTCCGAACCGAAATTTCGTTTGACCAAACTGACTCAGATAGAACCGAACTAAAGCGAACTGTCACTTCTGGTGATGGTTATTTTCGAACTGGATGTTCTTCACTTGAACTGGAACGAACCGGACATATTTCAATGAAAAATTCATGATTTTAGACAGATTTGAATGAGATTTTCAGCAGTAGCTCAGAAAAAGTGACAAGGAATGATTTAGGAGTGAAATTTTCACAAGAAACTTGACCGAAAATGGTCAAAATCTAGCAAAAACACTCAAAATTTTTCAAAAACGACACTTTTGTTTCAAAAAGTCCAAAAATTGCAACCACAGATCAGTAAAATAAACCAGAAAGCTCTCATACTACTTGAAAAGTCTTGAGAATCGTATCGTCTACTCGATCTAACTGTTCGGGATATGAAATCATAACCAAAAGATTTTTTATTGATTAGAAAAGAACAAGTTACAATCTGGAAATCACTCAGAGGAAACACATTACAAAACACACACTTAACACTCAGACACTCGTTCATTCGTCTTTTAATTACAGAGAACAAACGAGTAATTATATCCCTATACACGAACTCATCTAAACCATGAGTTTGTGTGCATCCAAACTCATCCGAAGTGTGACTTCGGATGACAGTTCGTGTCACTTTGGATTCTAGTTCGTGTAACAGCCATTTTGCATCTTCGTCTTGATCAAATACTTCACACATTGAACGATCATGCTCTAACACCTATTTAATGTCATTGGACAAGGATTTTTCAAAGTACCAACAGATGACCAAATAGCCTGGAGATTCAGATTCAGATGAGGGGTATGTGCCACCTCAGAGGGACTCTAGTAAACAGGTTGAAGCTATCAAAAAGGGTAAGCGTAAAGTGGTAGAAAGTTCTTCAAAACAGTACGCGGTTGAAGTTGTCGTGCGACTGCCAACGAAGAAGCGTACTAAGATTGTGAATGTGGAGAAGAACCGGGTGTTACTTGGTAGCTAGACTAGTTCAAGAAGTCAAAAGTTGTCAAGTCTCCAATGCTTCTGAGTAAAATACTTGTAATCGATTTTGCATTGATTCGAATTCCTGTTAGTTCTGGTGTATATTTTGCCACAACCACTGTTGTTCACCGATTATTACAAGTTCTGCACCTGCTTCTGGTGTTTAGACTAATGTTCGAGGTAAGGGTGTTACATCACCAATTCCTTCTATTGTTACTCAATCTACCTCAAATCCATCCCCTATTGTACCAGATCTTGGTATTTTATTCCCATCTCGCGGTGTTCATCCATATACTCAAGCACACTTGGATGATCTGTCAACTCATGTTTTTCACCTAACTAATCAAGTTACTAATTTAAAATATTCTAATCAAGAGTTAATGCTTGAAGGTGTGGAATTGCGAAAGCGTGATCGTGAAAGACAGCTTAATATTGATGAGATAAGAAGGTGTAATTCTGCAAAGGCGCTTCAGATATTTAATTCTAATACAAAGATAAGTACGATGGAAGAGCATATAAATTTTTTGACCGCTAAATTTACTGCTCAGGGGAGGGGGGGGGGAGATAGAAGCGAAAAAGAAAATAATTACAAAGGGAATGTTTTATATTACTTGAGGGATGATGATCAAATGATGATCCCGATGCTGCTTCTGGTGGTCCATCTGGTACGGCTAATGCATCTGGTTCAACTGGTACATCTACTTCAGCGAGAGGCACATCAGAGGATCCTTACAATGTGATACCTCTTCAACAAGTTCGATCTAGTTCAACAAATGTATCTGGAGAATTTGGTTTGATTGATGATGGTGAGTTTGGCCACACATTGACCAAAGAGCAGATTATTGAGTTGTATAAGTTGAATTTGGATGGTGTGATGAAAGTTCGTCCAACTGGAGAAGTAGAGTTTGATTCGACCGAAGAAATGTATGATGATGTTGAGGTTGAGATGGAAGATATCACTAAATAAGAATATCCTGATTTGTATTCTCATTTTTCTAGTGATGATTTTGATAACTCTTTTGGTGTTCACCCATTAGAAAAGAATGGTTATGATGCAGCTGACGAGTTTTTAGAAGAAGGAAAAAGAAACTGTGACTGATCCGGTTGTTGAAGGCTCAAAAGATCAAGAGAAAAGGATATTGTTTGATGAGTATATGAAAGAATTTCATGCAAACTATGTTCCTCGTCCTAAGGCTGTGAAGCAACGCAAACATTTGAATCATAAGGGTCAATCAGTTATAGCTGGTGAAATCATAAGCTGGATGTATGATTCTGATATTCATTGTTTGGAATCAAGTGGGAATTCGGGATTAAGTGTCTTAGGCACCATGTGTACTTTATATCTATTCCGGTGTGTGATATTCATGAGCTCACACATAAGCCGTTTATGAATCATGGAAGGAGTGATTCGGCTGCTAACTTTGAGAGAGTGGTGCATTATGAATGTCAAGGAAGATTCCAGCTTCTGAAGTCGGAAAGACCAAGATACAAGAAAGACCTAAAACCACTAGTGTTGTTGGTGTACATGAAGCCAAAGTTTATGAAAAGGATTCCCCTGAAAAAAGATGGAAAAAGATTTTATAAAGACACTGAAGTGGTGGTACTATGACAAGAAAACCTGTAAAGTAGTGATCATTGTGAAGGAATAAATCAAAGTGGTTAGGATTTTTAATCCAATGTGGCTGATAAATCTTTATGAGTCAGATATCCGAGAACTGTCCTACTTAAACATTCTGTATCATCCAGACAACGTTGAGCAAGCTTTGCAGTTTTAGCGGTTGACAAACGTATGTTTTGCATTTGAGATGCACTCTAGGAATAATAGGAAGAGGGTCTGGCAGGGGTGAACACTTACAGAGACTTTTGAAGACTAGCATAAGACAAAGAGGAGTTTTTAGGACAAAATCATGTGTTTGTATGTTAGGTCTAGTCATTTGAGTCGTGTTGTTGAATTTGTCTTAGTTGTTCTCAACGGATCGACTGACGAACCAGTAACGAACCAATTGGTTCGTTAAACAGTAATGGTTGTCATTTGAAGGTTAAGCAGTTTTGAAGGTTAAGCAGTTTTGAGAGAGGCCTAATAGTTGTTGAGAGAAATTGAGTGTGAGCTTTATTCTGCTCTAGTTGTAATTGTAATCTTACAAGATTGAAATCAAGTGAAAATTTTATTTAACTTGATCTTTTTGATTCTATGCATCCATGCTAGTATGTCATTAGACGATCCCCGATATACCACTTACAGGTCCCATAAGGAGAGGATGAGTTTTAGACTTAGCACAAGTATGTTCAAGCTTCCTACACCACCCTTGGCTTTCAAGACACATTGAGAACCACCTGAGATCGTCAAAATAGAGTGGGAGAGATTTCTTTCTAGTTATTTCCGTTCAAGTGACCAGAAGGTGGTAAAAAATTGTTTATGTCTCGCAACGGGTCATATGGCCATATCGCTTTTTCATTCCTCATTCGTCCATGTCGTCACACATGGGTACCGATTCTAGGAGTCAAACTTCTTGACCCTGTTAGAACACAATGTAAATGTAACGGAAATCAGTCAAGTATTAGAAGAAAAAGATAAGATATATCCTCAAAAGAGAAAGAATATTAAAATCTGTACTAAATACAGATTACTGTATTCATAAAGAACTACTCCAAAATTTCCGAAGTAGTTCTGTACAGACCAAATTTTACAATCCTCGTTTCTGTAGAAGGATTCTAATGGGAAGCATTAATAGTCTTCAAAGAAGAGTCCTGGAGAAGTTCTGGACTATCAAAAGATAAAGATTACGAGAAGAACAAATCCTGCCTTTTTGTGAAGAACAAGCAAATTGAACATCAACTTGGCATTAATCACGGGAGTAGTTAAAGACAGTTAAAAAAGGGATAAATTGAATATCCTCATTTTATCTCTATATACTCTGACACACTCCAAATTCAACCGACCTCAACCACCTTATCCAATTGCAGCTTGCTACATCTTCCTATAAATAGCAAGTTACCTTTACCAAAGAAAGCAAGACATCAAATCAAGCACACAATTCACAACCTTCTCAAAAGCACTTACAACTTACTCCCATAGAAAAGTTATTTCTGTTGATCCATTTATATACTATAAACTCCTGTAACAATTATTTACATTTGATATATATATAAAAACCCTTTTTATGAATTGTTTCCTTCCAATTTGATTTACTTTCCGCAACTTGTTCATCTTGTTTAAATCAAATTGTGACAACATTGTTAAAGAGCCCCTCACGGGACCCAACAATTGGTATCAGAGTAGATTGAATAACTAATATTCAAAGATCTTGATCTTTAATTTTTTTTTAATGTTGTAAGGAATATAACGCTTGGAAGATTTCCGGCTGAATGCCAATTTTGTTATGTTCCGGCTGAAATTGAAGTTTAAGCGGAATTCTCACTTCAAGCGGAACTGGCAGTTCAAGCGGAAAGAAGCCATTTTTTCCTTTAGCGAATATTCCGGGTGAACTCGATTATCCACCAGATATGAGTTCCACCGGACTTTTCCTGAGATGTCTTTTCAGCAAGTCCAATCCTGCAAAAGCTTCTCATATGCTTCTATATCTGATTCAAGCCGCTCTCCTAAAGTAGTATGTTGCTGCAAACACACAAGATATTCCAATTGCCGATGTTTATTCTTTTGGTAGTTTGTATTTGACTTTATTGTTCACGGTCTAGATTAGATTGTTAAACACTAATTCGATCTTGCTAGTGCACGATTACAATCGAATTTGAGCACAACGAGGTAAATAAACTTCTTTGTATTGATCACAGCTCGTAACAGAGAGAACAGAGAGTTTACAGGTTTTCACCAGTGAAAACACACAGTTAAGAACGCTCAAACCTTACAACTAGTTCTCTCAACAAGCTAAAACCTTTAAATAGGCTACTGGCCAGCGGACCAACTAACCAGCGTACCAGGTGGTCCGGCGTACCACCTGGTCCGCCACTGGTCCGCTAGAACCAGAAAACCTAGCATTACAAAATACATACACAAAAGAACAAGACCTAGCACTAGACAACTATATATGCTTCTACATAGATCGCATGAGATCAATGGCTGTCATTGATCTCATCAGCACTATATATAGCTTAGTTAGCTCATAGTTTACATCATCTCGAATATCACGAACAGCATCTGTTCTTGAACAACTTGTAATAGTGTAGCTTTGAGTTAATGCAAATAGTGCCGAGTATTGGTTACTTCGTTGTTACTATCTTTCTGAAAATCAAGCTTTTACATTATACACAAGAACTAGATCTCGCTTAAGTAAAGTGAAATATAACTTTAATTCCGCAGGGTTATATTTACAAGTAAAGGGCTTTTGTTTTAGTTAAACTCTAACTAATAACGATCCTACAAGTGGTATCAGAGCTTTGGCTCTTACTTTGAAGACTTTCAGTGCTGCAAAGTTGATACTTTACTTGCTTACTTCACAAGCCTTGCTGTTTCTTCTTTCAAAAGGTTTTTAAAATGAGTGATTTTAGTCTAAGTGGTCCAAATGGTTCTTCCAACAAACCGCCAATGTTCACTCCAGATGACTTTGGTACCTGGAAACTCAGGATGGAAGTTTTTGTTAGGATTTTGGACCGCTGTATTTGGAAATCTTTCACTGAAGGACCTTACTCACCCATGGTTTCATCTACTGATGATGCAGAAGTCAAGATACCAAAACCACTAGACAAATATGTTGAATCTGACTATACTGCTCTCGAATTTGACCATAAGGCATATTGGACTCTACAGGCTGCACTTCCTAACTCCATCTTAAGTGAGTTCAAAGGATATAAAACTGCATTTGACCTATGAAATGCCTTAAGTGAAATGTATGAAGGAACTAGTGAAGTAAAAGAAAACAAGAAAGATGTTTTACAACAGAAGTATGAAAACTTTACTTTTAAATCTAGTGAAACACTGACAAACCAGTACTTAAGATTTGTTTCTTTGCTTGATGAACTCCAAAAGGTAGATGTAAAACTAC
>JBCNJP010000024.1:3567203-3728112 GCA_039602395.1 Deinandra increscens subsp. villosa | reverse complement strand
CCCCTGTTAACAATTAACTGTTAGTTCTTAACGATTCCTCGTTAAATGTTCGTGATAAATATTAATTAACTAATTAATTAATACAAATACATTAGTGTCGAGACGTGTAACCCCGTAGGCTTAAATACTTTCCGGACATACGCTTATTAATACGTGATCATATCCCTACACTTTATGTAAACAGACACGATCAGCATACTCAATCACGAAAATTCCCCCTTAGCATGAAATCCATCCCAATATATTACTCCGGTAAACGTATATCTCATTGCATACTGGAATCTGACCAAGTCTTCACAACTCAAGAAAGTATCGGGCAAATGACAAAGAGTTCCAAACCATAACCGAATACTTTGACATATCGGTTTGCACGAACATCAGAATACACTACCTTTCAACGAAGATCGAAAATCACCATCAACCCTGAACTGATTGCTTTTGAATATTCACTTTTTCAATTATGAAACTTTAAAAGTTTTAGGGTCCCCCAATTTCCCCCTAAATAAGTGACATATTCAAATCTTCAATTTCTTATGATTCCAACCCTGCATTCTTGTAGTAGAATGATAAACTCAAGTGGCCCGCAACGGAATCTTTAATATCATTTAATCTTCAGTTTGTGTAGAAAGATAATCTCCGATAAACGTTCCCAAGTAATCATAACCATGTCTCCGAATCTCTGTCCATCATCAGAAACACGCGTTCTTGAATCACTGTCCATCATCAAGAACAATGACTACCCACAAACTCATTTCTTGAAATTCGATTACTAACTCATAAAAAGTATCGGAATCTGGATTTTCTTCAAACATAATACCCCACAGCTGCCGAATCAAAGGCAAACTCGATAACTGATCCGCTTCTTTAAAATTCCCACCTAATGGGGGTTCGAGGGTAGCGCCCCTGAGAAGCGGGGTCCAAGGGGCGGCAGCCCCTGGCGGGGTCCAAGGGGCAGAGCCCCTGGCTGGGGTCGTGCTGACGTTCAGACGTGACCTCATCCGAACCTCATCATTCTGAACCTCATCCGAACCTGACCTTCGGACGTCCGAACATGTCCGAACGCTGTCCGAACCTGGATTTCAGAGCGGTTATTTTTCAGATCTGTTCTTCGGCCGAACCTGAGACGAACTCGACTGGAAATTTTCAAAAACACACCAGATTCAGACTTTGATCAAATTTTGATTGTTAGGTAAAAACATGACCTAGAAAGACTCGATTGATTAAAAATCAATCAGAAACACTTTCAATCACCCCTAACTGAAGGTTTAACGTCCCAAACTTAAAAAAACGATGAATTTAGACCATAGAAAGAGCCAACAACTCTGATACCACTTGAAAAAAGCATATACGAATCGATTCTATAGTAGATAATAATGAGATAAAAGTTTTGTTATATATCATGTTCAATGATTACATAAACCGAATGTGTATACAAACGATTAAGCTCCGGGGGAGGTTGGACAGAACCTCCCCTCTTAACACATTGAACCACATAGACTCAGGATAGAAACTTACAAAGAAATACAAAGACAAAACTATTTATACTTCTTCATTCAGTCCGAACTGGGTGTCATCCGAACTCTGTCCGAACTCCCTCCGAACTTGGAATTCGTCTAAGGTTCGGACGACTCCGAACCTTGAGTTCGGCTGTGGTTCGGATCCCAGCCAGTCTTCCATTCAATCCAGTCTGTTTTGATAATTCGAACAGTAACGACCACACTTGGTTCATGCATCAACAAAAAACCTCACTCTCTCTCCAAATTATATACTGCTCCTAAAACCATCATCTTCACCAAAGCAGAACATTTCCCCGAACAATCAAAATGGCCTCATTTTCTCAAAACTCCCCATTCAAAACCTTCAACATCAAGCCAAGCAATATGCGTGCAAACCTAAACTCATTGGCATACTCTGTCGATGTATAAATCGTCATTGAAGCCCTAAGATTTTCACCACTTAGGGCAGCTCTTACTAAAGATGAAGAGGTCACCAAAGAAACTCTTATGAACGTCTGGTCATCCATCAATGTAAAAACCGAGACTATGAATAAAAAGGAATGGATTGAAGCACTAATTGAGAATGAAGATCGATCTAAAACAATGCTACAGTTTTTAGAAGAAGATTTCAGATAAGTTGTCGATCTCAAGAAACCAGAAGATCCTGTACAACCCTTAAACAAAGCAAAAAATTTTAAAATCATCAATTATTTGAATAAAGGGACAAGTTATAACACAGTCGCAGGAATAAACATCAACCATCTGGAGAGAAAATGGAAGCTGATGATGCACACCCACATCTACAGCCTGATTGTAAAAGTTGGATCATCAGATCGGGCTAGTGAATTTATATACTCCATAATGGTTGCTCTAATATTAAATAAAAGATTATATTATGGAGCAATACTCTGGAGGAATTTGATAAAAAGAATTGAATACAAACACAAGGAAAAGAAAGAAATTGCTCAATTTCAATTTATCAGATTTCTTTCTCTACTTATCTTCAAGAAGTCTCAGGAAGAATCAATAGCTATGACAGGATCTAAGCATAACTCAACCAATCTTGAAAATTCTGAAGAATCTTTATGTAGGTACAATCCACTCCATATCCTCTGTACCCCCTTCCTTGCTATCAAACATACCAGATGGATCTCCAGTCCTGATAAAATACAAAGAAGGAATAGAATTATAGAAACAAAATCCATCTGAACAAGAACAACCAATCCCCAAACACAATCCACAAACATCCCATTTTTCTGAATCAGTCAATCTGAACAGAAACTCACCTGACTCTCCCACATCCAATTCCTCCATCCCAGCCTACAAAGAATCCAACCTCAGTCCACCAAACTCACCACCTCACATCAATATCCCTGAAATAGCCACAAAGCCCAACATATTTGATGACTCTTGAAGTCATCAACAAGCAGCAACAAGTGGAGACTCAATGAGTCAAGGAAACATGGAAAGAATTCACAGGGATTGGTTGCCTATGGATTTGACACATGAATCTCTGAAAAGAACATTCATACAAAACACAAGTCTGACTCCTCTGAGGGAAAGACAATGAATGTGGAAAACCTGGGAAAACCAGCCACTTCTGGTTCTCTAAGCACTAATAAAACTCTCAACAGATAGTTTGTTAGTAGAACAGCTGGACATGTGTTGTCCACTGGTGTGTTAGAAGTAGAAAGATCGTCTGTTGATCCCTCTCCAAATTTACCCAGTACCTTACTCAAGTCTAACCTCTTAAATTTCTCTCAAACAATTAGAGAGAAAATCTCCAACTTTAAGAGAGATCAGAAAATTAACCTTCATGAGCTAGGCAAGCTCAATATTTCAAATTCATAAAAACTTAAGAAGGTGACAGAAACATCTCAAAGCACTAATCAACTAACAATCCTACTGGATGAGCTAAACACTTGGAAAGAAAGACTTAGAGAAGAAGCCAACCAGATTTCAGAAGAAATAAATACGAGTCTCCAAAAGCTGCCATCAGAAGACACAAGTGCTGACGAATCAATGATCAAGAACCTGTCCACAGAACTAATGAACAAGAAATTGATTCTAGAAGAAATGAGCATAAATCAAATACAGGAAGCATAGGAGACAATAAAGCTTGTCAGGAGCAACCTGACAAGAAATCAAATGACTTTTGTAAATCTGGAAATCAAACACTCCTTCCAAGAAGATGAGATGAGGGAAATTGAAAGAGGGTGGAAACAGAAGATAAAAGGCACATGTGAGAAAAGGAAACAAGTCACAATCTCTGTTCAACCTCCAACAAAGAAGATAAAGGTTTAAAGTAAAGACTCAAGTGAACAAGACGAGGAGGAAGAATAACTCAACAGAAAAACTTCAAAGAAATGCAGAACTCCACCTCAAACTTCTGAAGGTATGCCAATTGTAAGAACACAATGTAAATGTAATAAAAAACAATCAAGTAATAGAAGAAAAAGAGAAGATCTATCCTCAAAAGAGAAAGGATATGAAAATCTGTACTAAATACAAATTTATGTATTCATACACAACTACTCCGGAATTTCCAAGTAGTTTCGTACATACCAAATTCTACAGAAATCCTTGTTTCTGTAGAAGGCTTCTAACGGGAAGCATTAATAGTCTTCAAAGACTAGTCCTGAAGGAGTTCTGGCCTATCAGAAGATAAAGATTACGAGAAGAACAAATTATGTCTTTGTGTGAAGAACAAGCAAATTGAATACCAACTTGGCATTAATCACGGAAGTAGTTGAAGACAGTTGAAAAAGAGATAAATTGAATATCCTCAATTTATCTCTATATACTCTGACACACTCCAAATTTAACCGACCTCAACTACCTTATCCAGTTGCAACTTGCTACATTTTCTTATAAATTCATGGGACCTATCAGACCCGATAATCTCGTATGGAATATCTCAGATCCATACGTCGATATGGTTTCCTAGACTTAGCATAATATTCATGATTTTCATACTTGTTCCGCTCATGCGCATACACGATTCGAATAGGAAATGTTATAGCACGTATTTGATGTATAGTCCCTACTATTTGCTCAGACCTAATACAGATGGTCCTTACACTAAATGGTGTTCAATAGCTTTAATATAAAAACAAAATAAATAAAAGGGAATTAAATAACCTTATTATTAGGAGGTGGGACCATCTCCAAGACGACAAAGAGAACCAAAAATTATTACAGAATGTTAACTATTTTTTATGTGAAATAAGATTGAGAAAAATCAGCCTCCTACATAGGCTAAAGTTGATTCCATTGAACCTCCTCCATGGGCTCTTAGTGATACAATGATCATCATCTTCATCGTGTTTAAAGGAAAAACGAAGAGGGAGCTGATCACTTCTACTTAGATGACATCTGAAGATGAAAATATATGATTTTTAGGGTTTTCTTTAATTTAGATACTTGAACACGATGCGGTGTAAATTGCAGATAGACGACATGGTGGTGGTGGTCAGTTTATGTGGATAAGGAGGTGACAATTGACGAGTTGCAGATTTCCCATGAAAGTAGCCAGAGTTCTCGTTTTTTAAATTGTAAAGTATTAGCACACATTACGTTAACCATAATTAGAAGAAATCTCAATTATCTACTTTTGTGGTCAATTAGCTCCATAATTTGCTCCTGTAATTTCACTCTTATTTTCTGTAACAAGCCTTTATATATGGCATCTATAGTGAATGAATATTTCAACCCTTTAACAAAAATCTTCTAGCTTGCATATGGTATCACGAGCCATGAATCTCGTTTGAGTTGATCCTACTAAACAACAGCCTTAGTTGCTCCCTTTTAATCTCTGATCACACACAAGCCTATCTTATTTTTACGATTAACATCTCCTCCATAATTGTCGAGGCCACCTCTCACGCACAGTTCCCCATCAAGCTAACGCCAACCAACTTTCCCATATGGCGTAAAAAGGTCATGGTGACTCTCATTGGTCTTGGTCTCAACGGTATGTTACCGTTTCCGTCACTGCCCCACCCAAAACCCTACCCACCGACGCATCCAAATCCAACCCGGCTTATCTCCTCTAGTACCGAAAAGATCAAACCCTCCTTGGTGCATTACTGGGGAGTTGTTCCGATCACATTCAATATCTAATCGCCTCTGCTGACACTTTGTTTTAAGCCTTCAAGAGGATCCCCGTTAGATACGGGAGCAACTCTCGTTCCCGCATTATATTTCTTAAAACTCGCATTGCTTAAAATCCTAAAGTTTCCTGTTCGGTTGCTGATTTTATGCGTGATATGAAGACTATTGCCGATGGCTTAGCCCTAGCCCAAATTCCTATTTCGGATGAAGATCTTGTTGTCTGTATTTTTAGCCAGTTAGGTGACGATTATGCCCATGTTTCAGCTGCAGTCAAAATGCATAATACACCCATTACGTTCCCAAATTTGTTTCACAAATTAGTGGACCACAAATGTTCTCTCAAAGATATTCCCACATCTCTAGTTATCGCAACAATAAATCAAACTCAGAAGACCTATAATCGGCCCCAAAACAACAGATCTACTTCTGATGGTCGTGTCATAAACCGGTTCAACAACACCGGATCTTGCACCGGTCGTGCACAAGGACACACCGCAAACCACTTTTTATCCTTCAAAGGGTAATCGAAACTCTTTTTTATTTTTTGTAAATTATGTTCTATTACAGGTCACGACACCAAGTATTGCAGGAAGCTTACCCGTTTTCTCGAAGATAATAATATCACTATTAACAGATCTCCCCATCCAAATCCTATGGTAAACACATCTTCAGCCTGGCCCACTTCGCCGTCACAAGCTTGGATGTTCGATAACGGTGCTTCCCACCATGGTGTTTGGGGTTCGGTTACCAAGTCAAATGATAGCTATACCGACTATGTTATTTTTGTTGATTATTTTTTAAAATACACTTAGCTATACCAAATGAAAAGAATATCGGATGTTGCTAGCTTATTGCCCCAATTTAAACTATTGTTGAAAAATTCTTTAACACACCACTATTTTCTCTCTTTTCTGAAAGTGGTGGTGAGTGTATTGGGCTTATTCCATACCTTCAACAGCATGGCATCTCCCATTTTATAACTCCCAGCATACTCCTAAACAAAACGGCGTTGCCGAATGACGCCATCAACACATTGTTGAAGCGGGTCTATCTCTCCTACATCATGCTCAGCTTCCGCTCATGTTTTGGTCCCATGCCTTGCAAACTGCAGTTTACCTAATTAATCGCTTACCTACTCCCATTCTTGATCTCAATTCTCCGTTTGATAAGTTATACAAAACATCTCCAACTTACCTCAAACTCAAACTATTTCGTTGCTTATGCTTCCCATGGCTTTGACCCTACACATCTTCCAAGCTTCAACCTCGCTCCATATAATGCATTTTTCTTGGATATTCCGTCTCTAAGTCGGCATATAAATGTTATGATTCGGTTTCTCACCGACTCTACCATTCCCGTCATGTTCATTTTGTGGAGCATATTTTTTTCATCTACTACCCATAATGCCACTCCTTCTCCGTTACCTACTATGGACTTCTTTTTGTATCCTAAAGAAAATAAACCTTTTGAGGTAATGCCACCTCCTCAAATACCCAAGTCAATTCCTTCTTCCCATCCATTCCCTTTTATCTATTCAAGCCAAGCCTAAAATCATTCATCCCCTACCCACTCCTCGGCCTACTCTATCCCTCAACAATCATCTCACACAAACTAGCCCACATCAAACCAATCTACCCAGCCTATATCCCCTACAAAATCAATGCAAACCCCAAATTCTCCCCAGACAACCGTCACCCCTTCCTCCTCAACTTCCATGCACTCCCACTCACCCTGACCCATCACATTGACACCCACCCATCTACTAAATCTGTGTTACCCACCTCTTCTTCCTCGCATCACTCTCCACTCGTTTCTCAACCTCGTCATTGTAAACGTAACCCTTAATACTTCAGCAACAACTTTGTAAACACTACCACTCTTCTCCTACTTCCGCATACCATTAAACCATCTACACATCAACAAGCCTAAAAAGATCCCAAATAGCACAACGCCATGGATCTCGAGTTCAACTCCCTCCTTCAAAACCAAATGTGAGAACTTATTCCACTGACTTCTCAAACACCGAATGGTTGCAAATGGGTGTTTCGTATTAAGCGCCACCCCGATGGCTCCATTGCCAATTATAAGGCACCTCTCATGGCAAAAGGATATCTGGTGTGCTGCTCTGTATATATAAAATATGATATTATTTTGTGACACCTTTTTAGCATTTGAAGCTTTTAAATTTATAAAACCTGATTTACCGACAACTACTATTTCAGCACATCACGGGCAAGTACACCCATCGTGGAGTAGTATAGTTGTGGTCAGTTGAATCGGGGTCGATCAAGGACACAATGGAAAGTGGGGATTTTAATACTTTATCTTTGTTAACGTCTAACCAAATCTATTTAGTATGAAAATGTTTAAGTAGACTAAAATAAAAAGAAGAAAAGAAAATAAAGATAAAATAAGATGGTGTTTTTTAGTTTTGTAAATCAAAGTTAGTGTTACTTGGGAGAACTTACTAGTGGTTAAGGAAGGTTAAATGATCATTTATACTCTTGCTTAAGTTTGCTTACCAGCAGAAGACCAACCACCTTTCGGAATCTTAGGCTGATTCACTATCCAACTGCCAATCGTCTACGAGGAGTACGAATGCCGAGGGAAGGTGCTAATAGTGAACAAATAAAGAGGTATAATGCCACTTACTTACGGAGTCCCTCAAACCGGCCGACTTACTGTACTCGACACACCGTCATGAACCAGCAGGGGAACAACCTTGCGTGCCGGATTATATTATTGTGAAAATAAACTTTTTAAGGGACTAGGGTCTGTCTCTTCCATGCACCGTTATCACGTATGCACGTCCGGCATGACCAGAGCCAAGTTCACAAACACGTACCATCTCGGCTTTCGTGGAGTGACAAAATATTACCAACCCCCATTCCCAACCAAATACTTTCAGCCCGCACTTGTGTGATCAGCCGAGTTTGCTTATAAAGACATAAGGACCTCGAACGTATCATGTAGCATGGGGAGCGAGTCACCTTTCGGATCATGCATCGTCTACCGACCGGGTGTCACATGTCCGGCCTTTGGGATTTCGACTCCCCAAATGGTCTGTGATACGTAGAGCATATTTGGTTCGGGAAAATAATAATACATATTCAATAAAAAGGGTTTTCACAAAGTCATTAGACACACCTTAAAAAAGCTTATAAAGCCATTAACCAACCCACCAAAGGTATATTACTTCCCAAGTAAGTATAAGAGTTTAGCCAAACATGACTTTAAAGATTTGCTTAAGAGAAGAAGAAAGATTCATATACAAATACTTTGCAAAAACTACTTAAGTTACATTTCATATAAACTTGACCTACAAAACATAAAAATGCCAAATGGCTCAATACAAGGGGGAGAAAGGAAATAATTGAGCAAGGAGAAATGAAGATGGCTTCTCTATTTATAGACTAGCCGGAGCGGGCACGACCCGTGTCAAACTGGGCATAGGGTGTGTTGTGTCAGAGGGGCATGGGGCGTGCTTCATGGAACATGGGGCGTGCTGTTTTAGAGACTTCTGACGTTCTGCAAGGTGGTCAGGGGCACGGGGCGTGCTTGGGTAAGCACGGTTCGGTCGTGTCTGAAGGGCATGGGGCGTGCTTCATGGAACATGGGGCGTGTTGTGTCAGAGGCTTTCAGACCGATTTTTAAGTTTGGCACGGCCCGTGCCATACTTGGTACGGGGCGTGTTGAACTTAATCATGCCATTTTGACCCCAAATCTTCTTCCTCTTGTCGAGATACTCGAAATCCACTATTTATGGAACCCATAACTCATTTTCTAGCTCGAGATATACTCCTGCTAAGTTTTTAATGGTTGCTGAGCACACCGTTGTCTTCCAGCAGTTGTGCTTCAAGATGTGGTTGAGTCTTGGGGTTACCACTTTTTCTTGACTCGAGAGAATGTGGTATGAAGTCGTCATGTCCATTTTCCAAGGTCACAGCTCGGGTCTTGGTGCGGAATCACGAAGTCTTCATATTTTCTTCATTTTTAGCGTACTGACTTCTTTTGTAATTTTCACCTGGATTATACTGAAAAATTAAAAAGAAAACAATATAACACTATTTTAATAACGGTTAGTCAGATATAACCCGAAATGTGGGGAATATATGATATAAAAATATGTATAATTTAGCATATATCAATATCTTCGACAATATCGGAAAGACTATTTTCACACCTTTAGTCCGGTTACCAAAACCGGTCACCTTTAGTCCAGCTACACCCACATTGTTTTGTGACAACATCGATGCTACCTACCTATGTGCTAACCTAGTCTATCATTCACGCATGAAGCATGTAGCACTAGACTACCACTTTATGCGAGAACAAGTCACGACTGGTCATCTTAGAGTTCTCTATGTTCACTCACAAGATCAAGTTGCTGATATGCTAACAAATCCTCTATCTCGGGCCACCTTTTCTACGTAATCGCTCCAAGATTGGTGTATCCGACCGATCCTCCATCTTGCGGAGACGTACTAGCACACATCACGTTAACCATAATTAGAGAAAATCTCAGTTATCTACTTTTGTATATGATTGTATTAATTAGCTAGTCATTTATTAGCTCCACAATTTGCCCAAAATTTGCTCCTTAATTTCTCTCTTATTTGTTATAACAAGCCGTTATATATGGCCTCTTTAGTGAATGAATATTTCAACATTTTCACAATTATCTTCTAGCTTGTCTATAGAGTTGCCAATAACAGTATTAGTGGTAAAAGACGGGGAGGGGGAATGAAATATAGAGATTGAGTAGAGTTGCATGTGCCCATCTAATTGCTATTTTTTTTTTTGTTTTTAGATTTTTATGTTTAGAAGTTTTTTTTGTGTTTTTGTAATGATAAAAATTACATTTCACATACATATATAAGAAAAAAATTAACGGTCATTCACTCCATAGACAACCGATGTTACGTAAGAGAAAATAATATGGATCACGAGTGTAGTTGAAAATTCGTGAGCATCGGATCGTCTACTCGATCTAGTTAATCGGACATCGAAACATAATTAACCGATTGTTTTATTGAGCAAAATGAACAATTACAATCAGTGAAACACTCAGAAACACAACACATAGAAACACCTTGAAAACATACACTAAAGAAATCTCACACGCTCAGAACCCCTCAAATACAAAGACCAATCACCTATATATACCCGATGGTCTGAGCTTCGGCCGAACCTCAGGTTCGGCCAGTCCGAACTTGAGGTTCGGACCTAGTTCGGCCAGACCTAGTTGACTTGATCTTTGAACTTGTTTGATACTTCACACGACGCACATATCAGGTATCAACAAACTCCCCCTCGTCGTGTGCAGTATTTCTTCAATATCATCAACTTTGTATCTTCAACCAAGCTCCCCCTCAAGTGTAGAATCCGTTCATTCAATGAAATGAATCTTCAAACAAACTCTTCCTCAACTCGATTGTAACTTGATCTTGAATACTTGATTACATTTGAGTGAATCTCTGATCTTTCATCAACAGCTTCAGAAGACTTGAAGTCGTGATATCTTGCAAATAGCAACCTGCTCAAACATTTAAATAACCTTGGCGCAAAACGTCTCTTCGAGACTCCAAGATATGATTTTGAAAATGATTTGTATCACGCGTTGATCAGATCGAAAATAAAGCAGAAACAAAATCTTTTTGATTTTTCAAAGTTTATGCTAAAACACACCGAAAATCTTTTTGTTCTTTTCTGAAATGAAAAGAAATTGCAATACAGAATCAAACACTATTTTTTGTATGAGAAAGATCACTATATGGGATCATATTGAACATAACGCACTGAACTGCACTTCAATTTCAATTAATCGAAGCACATAAGTCATGCTGATTGCTGGTATAATTTGTCCAACTTAAACTCAGGTAGAATCATACTCATAACATCTGGATATGTTAAGGTATAGATTAGATTTGCATTGACCAGTGTATCCCACACTATCAGACATAATCAGACATTTTCAGCTTTTCTTTTCTTTTTCCTTTTGTGTGACAGCATATATGATTTTTCACAATGCATAATATTTTCATGATATTGTCAACTGTGTTCCATGCAAAAATAAATAAGAATGTTAAATCGTCTACCTTAAGGTCGATCTTTTGATACGCAGATAAGGCCTCGGATTTAACAAAATAAGAAAATAAAATAAGTTGAAATTGTATAACCCAACAACAATCAGGTCGGTACTTTCGTACACGCAGAAAAAGTCCGATGAGTTATACGAAACACCAAAGAAAATAAACAAGAACGTCAAACGAACAACGATCAGGTCGATCTTTCGATACGCAGAGAAAGTCCGATCGTTTGACAAAATAAAGAAAATCAAACAAGTTTAAATCTTTGCAAAATGAACACATGTATACACAGCGACTTCTCATTTTGACTTTCACACTTATTTTTCTTTTTGTGTCATGAAATATGCATCAAGATGTTATCCACATGGTCAACCATTAGTATTTAGTGTAATTGACATCTGAATATTTTCTGATTTGCCGAGCCTACCAAGCATATCTAACAATGATCTTATGGCTCTTTCATCTACTCTATTCATGAGTCAGATACGTAAGCCAATGTACCATTATTTCCCAATGGTCAATTTCTCACAATTTTATATATTTGGCATGTATTCACCTTCCTTCATTATATATTTGGCATGTATTCACTTTCTCCCCATAACATGCATTTTCTCAATTACTCCCCCTTACTTACGATTATTCCCTTTAAAAGGAAAACTCTATTTTTGGATTTTCATTTTACACAAAAACAAGACTCTATTTTTGGGTTTTTGAGAAAAACTTATAAGCAAAGAAAAATTGAGCAATCAACACGGATATTTTTCAGTTTTAGAAATCAGAATTTGCAGATTAGAAAGATGTATCATGAAATATAAATTAAGCAGAATACTCCTCCATCAACAACTTTGCAATCGTCGATAGGTCTTCTAGAAGTACCTGCACACTGGTGAAACTAATTAGTCCAAAAATGACCCGAAGTGGATCGCTTCTGGTCGACCAGTGTCCTTGTTCTGTTTAGAAACCACTTTAGGTTTCCATTGTTGTTGTTTTGGTAATTCAGTTTTTGATGAAACAATCACAGGTGACTATGATGATGAACCTACACTTTGTACCTTTGAAAACATTGGAACAAAACGTTTTTGTTTATGATAAAATGTAGACTCAACTTCATCAAAAACTCTGCCTTGTTCATCAAAGAACTTTGTGGTGGCAGGTTTACCAAAAACAGATTTCTTGTGAAATCTTTGGGGTGAACCAGCAGGTGAGAGACAATCTTTTGCCATATGCCATGGGCGACGGCAAATATAACAAATTCTTGTCGTTTTATCCCATCGGTTATGTACCTGCAAAGAACACACATGAATATCTCTAACATGATCAGAATGAGAATCATATACCTGATGCCTGTGATCATGTACCCATTTAGATGTAGGGCTTAGAGATTGAGAACTTTCAGAAGAAATGGTTGCTTTCACAAAGACCTCAGCAATCTTCCGAGCATCAACACAATGAAGAGGAAATTCTTTGTCAGAAAATAATTGATCCGAACCCCTGAGTTTGTAAAACCGCTCGGGTTGAATTTTATCAGCTTGAAACACTTCCTTCTTCACTTGTTTCATCTTTAATTTCTTCAAATCTTGAGATGATGATGCTGGAACCTTCTCAGCTTTGTTTTACATCCTGTGAAAACCCAATCCTTCATGCTTTCCAGAAATCTTCTCCTCAGATAAACAATGTCCATTCTTTGCTAATCAAGAAAATTCAGATTTTACTTCAGTGACATTCTTTTGATCATAAAAAATCTTTTCATCAAACTCAGGTTGAGACTGAAGCTTGTCACTAGAAGTAACTGACTTCTCATTATCAGCTGACGATGAACCAGATACAAACTTTGGTGCAGGAGAAACCTCAGATTTCTTTTCCTTCTTCTTCTTATTCTTCCTGTTTTTCTTCTTCAGCACAACTTTCTCATCCTCAGCAGTAGATGACGAAACCTTTGAATAATCAAATTCTTCAATTTGTTCCTTCACTTCTTTGACAGCTTCTTTGAGATGAGCAGGGGGTGAAGCAGTCTTATCAAACATCTTCTCAAAATTTTCATCATTAGCTAAAAAGCTTGTGAAGACTTGAGAATTTGAAACATTGTTAAGCAATCGATTAGCATCAAGAACCTGAACCTTCAGATCAGAAATTTTCTGTTGAGCCTCAGCAAATTCTTTTTCTTTAGCAATCAATCGCTTTGCAACCTTGTGAGTTTCAATTCTTTGCAAACGCAGATTATCAAGTCCCTCATGTAATTCCTTCTTCAATTTAACCTCATTGCGTTTTTGAATCTCCAAATTCGCGGCTTGAACTTTATTGACACGAACTAACTCTCGCTTCTCCTCCAACAACTTTCCCATGTCAACTTGATATGCTTCAATCTTAGCAGTTGACTCTTCAACATCCTTTGTAAGCAGATCAAGTTTGACTTTTGATTTATCAAACATATTCTGAAAATCAGCAGCTGTATCTTCAGCTTCATCCTTCCATTTCTTGACATCTTTTACCAACTCATCCCATTCTTCACAAATCTTAGCCTTTGAAATTTCAACATTCTTCTTATCTTGCTTCAAAACTTCCAAAACCTCATTCAATGTTTGGATTTCCATGGTCAACTCCTTGTCATGATCTTTAGAAATCTTCAACTCTGAATTAATCACATCAAATGCCTCAGACAGTTGTTGAACTTTATTCACCAATAAAGCATTTTCTTTCATCAGACTTTCCAAGTTTTCAGCAGATTCATAAGAACTTGGAATTGAACTAGTATCGGAACTAATTTCTGAACAAAAATCTTCTTGTTGATCATGAGTAACTATCAAAGCAGATGAATCATACCCAAACTGTTGACCCCAATCATATACACCATCATTTTGAGCCATCAAAGCTGTGGTCTTGCTTGTGTTACTAGTAGATGGTTGAGTAAAACCAGGCTTTGGTGATAGAGGAACACCAAACCTATTTGCATGTGCCTGATGACAATCTTTAGCAAAATGTCCAAGTTGTGAACATTTGTAACACTTTAATTTGGACTTGTCAAAACCCAATTTATCACCAGAAATATTCCTTCCATGTTTCTTAAAGAATCTTTTAGATCTTTGACACAACATAGCATATTGCCAAGATACATCCAATTCAGTTAGTTGATCATCATCAAGAGCATCAAGATCCTCACTAGTTAACTTTGCATCAGCAACATTTTTGAGAATCAAACCAAAAGATGATGAAATCAATGCAGAAATCATTTTGGCACAATCATCTGTTGATTCAGCTGAAAAATCATTTTGACTTGAAAAATTTGGAATTGTGAAATTGCAACCCCTTGAAGAATTATTATCAGAAATTCCTGAAACTCCAGCTATAAAAGCAACACTTGGTGCGGTATTCTGATTTGGTTTAGACTTTGCACTCATGCTTGCACTATTCTCACCATGATACAGTTCAGGATTCTGCAAAGTAGCAGTTGATTTCTTTGAGTTTAACATTTCCATTTCAGGAGCATGATGTTTTCCAGTAAGCTCGTGAAATGTCATGGTAGAATAATCCTTGTCATGAGTGAGCAATAAAAACATAATTCTCCCACTTTTCAGGTAATGCTTCCATGATCTTTTCCTTTAAATCGGCATC
Organism: Deinandra increscens subsp. villosa; assembly: GCA_039602395.1. Classification (NCBI taxonomy): domain Eukaryota; kingdom Viridiplantae; phylum Streptophyta; class Magnoliopsida; order Asterales; family Asteraceae; genus Deinandra; species Deinandra increscens. The sequence continues at coordinate 3,712,805 of JBCNJP010000024.1, read as the reverse complement.
AGATTTTTCAATTCCAACAACCTTCAATTCACTAATCAAATGTGAAAATCTTGAAACTAGAGCAGTAATGTTTTCATTGTCATAATTCTGAAAATTATCAAATTCTTTGTTCAAGACTTTCTTTCGACTCTTCTTATAATCAGCATTTCCTACACATCCCTTTCGGATAAAGCATCCCACAATTGCTTAGATTTCTTGCAAGTGCTAAATTGATGAAGCAATTCAGTAGGTAAAGCCATAGTAAGATAACCATAAACTTTCTTTTCAAGCTCATAACTTTTTCTTTCATCACCATCGAAATCTTGAATTTCTTTAAGATCTCCATCTTCCATTGGTCGTTCATACAACTTTCGAATTGGAATCCATAAATCAATGTCATTTGTGCTAATATAAGCAGAAAATCGTTTCTTCCAATTTTGATAATCTTCCAGCTTCAATAATTTGGGAACTTTCTGACTTGTTCCAATTTCATTATCAAAATTCAGCATGGTTTGCATGGCACTTTGCATTGCAGCAAACGCGTGAAAATCCGACATCTTTCAAAAAATTAAGATTCTGCCGGCCGAACTCTCTCCGAACTTATAACTAAGCTCCGAACTCTGTCCGAACCTAAAACCAACCTTCGAACTTCGTCCGAACTTGCTCTGAATCAAAATCAACAGACCGAACTCCTAAGAGACTCCGATCTAGCTCCGAACTACCTCCGAACCTTGATTTAACTCCGAACCTTGTCCGAACTAGTGACCGAACACAGAAACTCTGAACTTTGACCGAATTAACACCGAACTCTCACTGAAGATGGATCGAACTTCAAGTTCGGAGCAGTTACTCCGAACCTGATCTGGAAACTCCTAACTTCGACATAATTTTTCAAAAACGCTCAATTTTTGATGAATTTTGACGAAATTTGTAACAGTCAGACCAGAAACATGATTAGGAACGATTTAGGAGTAAATTTGACACAAAACGCATGTCAGAAATGATTGAAAAACCGAAAAGATGCTCGAGAAAACTTCAAAAACGCTTCAAAAATCCAAATATAGCAACCACAGATCAGTAGAGTGAACCAGAAAGCTCTGATACCACTTGAAAATTCGTGAGCATCGGATCGTCTACTCAATCTAGCTAATCGGACATCGAAACGTAATTAACCGATTGCTTTATTGATCAAAATGAACAATTACAATCAGTGAAACACTCAGAAACACAACACATAGAAACACCTTGAAAACACACACTAAAGAAATCTCACACGCTCAGAACCCCTCAAATATAAAGACCAATCACCTATATATACCCGCTGGTCCGAGCTTCGGCCGAACCTCAGGTTCGGCCAGTCCGAACTTCAGATTCGGACCTAGTTTGGCCAGACCTAGTTGACTTGATCTTTGAACTTGTTTGATACTTCACACGATGCACATATCAGGTATCAACAGTAGTTTTAGAAAAGTGGAGACCGTACGGCCATATGTTGAATTAACTCTAAATTTTATTATTTTGTAATTAATAAAACAATGAAAGAGAGAGTGTGTGTGAATGAGAAGAGTGTGGAAATTGAAAAATATGATGCGTCGTTGATGTGGATCACAAAGAGGAGTAATGATGAAAGTGATGAACCCCTCCCATATGTGATAACGGTGCAAGATGTGGTGTAATTGTGAAACATTTATGTAGTGGGTGAGTTATAGTATAGATGATAGTTGTGTGAATGTGATGATTTATTTAACAAAAGAATATGATGTGTAATTATTTAAGTGGTGGAGAAGAAAAAGAAAATAAAACTTTGCTCACGCCCGTTATTAGAGTCACGATGGGTGTAATACACCCTATTACATATGACCTAAGTTGGAGAAAGCATTAGAGAGCACTAGAGTAGTTTTAGATAAATAAAAACCATGAGAAGAAAATTTGTAAAAAAATTATAGAAAATTAGAACACTTAATATTTTTTTTAGTGAAACATTAAAAATACTTTTACTGTTATATGAAATATTCTCTTTAATATAAATTTTATTAGCAGTATTCAAAAATATCTATACATATAAAAAATAAATAATCCTTTTATAAATAAAACATTTATATTAATATTAAATTTTTGAAACACTAAAAAGGTATAATTAAACTTTTAAAAATTATAACAAAATTGTTACTCATCTCTATCTAAAACAAATATCTATATCTCAACCTAGATATCAAACATAAAATCAATATTGAGAAATAGTAAAAATTATTAAAGAAAATATGATTGAAAACTTTGATTGCACGAAAAAAATGCATCAGAAATTTAATGCAATCTAAATATAAACCTAACTGAACAACATGAACACCATTAGTAAACTGGCAAAAAGTATAGGCCAAACAAAAAGTAGGAAAAAATGTTGTTGCTAACATGATTCAATCCAAAGTATTGGTCTCAAACAAATTATATATCTATGTAGTTAACATATGTTTAATTTAAAAACATATAAAATATTTATGTAAAAATAGTAAAGAAAATATAAAACATAAAAAATACGAATAAAATTTACCCCATATTAACGAATTCCATCCGAGTTTTAATGAAATAAGTTTTGATAAAATCGGAAATAAATCACGGCATTCCTCCCTGTGGTTTACACGAATTTCACATTCGTTCCTAAGATTCATTTATTACGGCTATGGTCCAAAGGTTTGTCATTTTCTTACGGCTTTAGTCCCTGAGACGCAACGTCGTTAAAAAATTATGTTAAGTGAATATGACTTGACATTTATATCCCTCTCGTTAAATATTCAAGAAATTAAAACAAAAAAATAAGAAAATCATTAAACAAAAAGAAAAATTGAAATTACAGGTTTACCCTCACTGTTTTCACACTGATATCCAAACCCCACCGATGACACACCAGTGACACCCTTTGCCTTGTTGGAGATTGTACATGGTGACGACATCGACGAAACCATGGCTACTACATTCATTCTTGATCGAAATTGCTTTTCGAGTCTGTTCAGAACTATTTCAAGGTTAATTACGCAACGGTTTGAGCCGATTTTGAAGAACACACAAGACTTTGTGTTCTTGGTGTTTATCTCGAAAAAAAAGAAGGCTGTCAAATTTGTTCTTGTTGTTGTTGTTTGATACGATTTAATTATAGTGGCAGTGGTGGTCGTTGATGAGGTGCCATTGATTTACGAAAAGCCCCTACAAATATAGCCATGAGATACACATATCTTATCTTTAATCATCTATCTGCTATTATTCACTAAATACATAATCAATAAAAATATCTCATTGATCCAATTTCTATTTCTCCCTACGACAAGAACGGAACGCCCATTGTGGATGACGACGTGAATGACCGTCAGTGATGAACGAAAAGCCCCTGCAAATCAAATATGGTGGTCGTTTGTTTCAATTAGTTTTGAATAACCACACCATCAACGGTGTCAACGATGGTGATCAAGGGCAGTGGTGGTTTTGGCGAGGGAGGAAGATTAACGAGCCTCCATTGACGAACAAGAATTTACTCCTTATATTTTTAGTTATTTTTTTAGGGTTTTATTTTAGTTCTAGGTTATTATGTATTTATTATATAAAGATAAGGGTATAATGGTAATTTAACATTTACTTAAGGGATTTTTTTAACAAACATCCAACTAAGGGACGAAAGCCGTAACAAAATCTAGACCATAGCCGTAATAAATGAATCCTACGAATGAAAGGTGAAATTTATGCAAACCATAGGGACGATTCCTATAATTTACTCTAAATCTAGACTGAATGGTATGAGTTTTAGTAACCCGAAAATTAAAATAAATCACATAATAAAGTTAAAATTAAAACAAAGAAATAAAAAAAATGTGCGATATGAGACTTGAACTTGCGGATCTAACTTTTGAACTTTTGTTTCAAAACATCTAGGATACAATGAATTTTGTTTATAATATAATAAGTAGATTAGAATAACAACAAAGAATATGTGGATTCCAAAACAAAAAACAATCATGAGAATCGAACCAACTCAGCTTCTACGGGTGAGAGGAAAGAGCTCGAACCATCAGACTGGCTGGTCCTATGTATTTAATTCAGGAATTAAATTTATAAACATAAATTTTTTTGTGTGGCAATTTAGGAAAGAGCTCGAACCAGCTACACTGGCTAGTCCTGTATATTTGGTGCGTCTCGAAGGAAAGTTCCTTTACTTTTTTCAAACGTTCAACCAAAGACTATTTATACCCGTTGAATCTATTCTCATGAAAAACCATCTCAGTAAGCGGTCAGATGAAAAACCTGTTAGACTTAGAAATCAAATTCGTAACCTTTTAGTCATAAGTCTTCCCCTCATCACGAATATCATTCCGTTAAATTACCTATGGTATGAAAGCTCGTTTATATAAGATAAACATGAAACCACGTAGAAACATGAAAGTGTGTTTTCTAAATATAGAAAACACATAATGCTTGTATGAACACCTTTCACATAAAATTAGAAATACAGTTTTTTAATACGAATTACAAAACCATTAAAGAATATTACATTGAATAGATTACAATAGAGGTAAATACAAACAGAATTGAAAGAAAGGTGCAGCAGAGAAGAAATACAAGAATAGAAAATTAAATAAAAGCCTAAAGGGTGGCTGAGGCTTTATGTTCAACAGAGGTATCTTAAAACAGATTTCAGGCCATCCAAGTAAACTCATCTGTCTCCCAGGGTACAACAGCCGAAGCAGCGTGTACTGTTGGGATCAACCTAGCACCCGAAATAATACCTGAAACAAGAGCACGAAGACTGAAAATGCTGGAAATTTTTCTTTGCAAGTGTGTGATCTCTTAAACATGTAGAGTATCTTTTTTCAATGTCTCTAGAGCAAGGCAAATATGTCTTGTATTTATACTACAAAGAAAAATGCATGAAGAGTCTTTAATAACTCTAGTGAATTAATAATTCACATGAAGTGTCTCCCATTAATCACATGAGTTAATAGTCTGAATTAGTAATTCATATGAAGAGTCTCAAATAACTCACATGAGTTAATAGTAATTCACAAACTTTATGTTATAACAAATACAACCATAAAAGCACACACTCTAGAAGATTCAAATTCATATAAATAATATATAGTAACAAATACTATAATATTTATAAAATATCCAAGAATCCCCCATATGAATGGGAATCGATCAATACACTCAGGTCTCAGACACAATTTCAACAGTTGAGAATTGCAGGATAAGTATGTGTTTTCTTTGAACCCTCATTTGTGAAGTATACTTAGTATCCTAGTGATTAGTAGACGTGGTGTCCCTGAACCAATCCCTTTTTACGTAGACGTTATTACACTAGACACAATGCTCTTCCTGGTCTGGTTAACCCCTCATTGTCGTGTTCCTTGTGGTCACGGACACTTGACTGGTTCTGCGAGAGCTCTAGGAATTACACCCCCCCCCCCACAATTCCTTTCGAAGCGACCCCACTTGTCTCTCACATAAGTTATTTTCACAAATCATTAAACGCATTAGGTTCAGATGATTTACACAAAATCATTACCCAGTTCATGCTTAACCTCGTTCATATCACTAGTAGTTATAGGAATGGGCAATGGAAATGTGCAACTCCCTTTCGTATGTTGGGGTACTCCCCCTACAGTGACCTCAATTCATACAATTAGGTTTTCCTACTGAACCTAGATCATGGGATCTCCAATCTTCTAGGTTAGGTTTTCCTTCGCACAAATATACTCCAAGGGCTTTAGCCCCATTCCTCTAGACGGCTTGTGTACTACCTCTCTGCTTAAGACTTTTGTAAGCGGATATGCAATGTTATCTTTTGACTTCACATAGTCAATCTGATAACTCCTGTTGAGAGCAGTTCCCCTATCGTATTATGTCTACGATGTATGTGATGTGATTTACCATTATACATTCCACTTTGAGCACTACCAATAGCCGATTGACAATCACAATATATACAGATGGCTGTTAGCGGCTTTGGCCATCTTGGAACATATTCGAAGAATTGTCGTAGTCATTCTTCCTCTTATCAAGTTTAGTCCAATGCAATGAACTCAGATTTCCAAGCTATAGTCGCTCCTCCAAGGGTAAACACGTAACCACTTCTGGATTTGGAGTCTTTTATGTCAGATATTCAGTTAGCATCACTAAATCCTTCTACAATAGCAGCTGGATCTTGGCCATAATGCAGTCTATAATCCTTTGTGTATCTTAAATATCTTAGTAATCTTGTAATACTCTTCCAATGTTCAGAGCTAGGGTTACTAGTATATCTACTTAGTCTGCTCACAACATAGGCTAAGCCTGGTCTTGTACATGTCATAAGATACATAAGACTGCCAATGATCCTAGAATACTCCAACTGTGCAACACCTTCTCCTCTATTCTTAAATAGATGGTGAGAAGTATCAATTGGAGTTTAAGCAAAACTCGTGTCCTCAAATCTTAATTTCTCAAGGATCTTGTCCACGTAGTGAGATTGACTTAACACAAGACCATTTGGGGTTCGAATTATCTTCACCCCAAGAATGACATCGGCCAGACCCATGTCCTTCATGTCAAATCTTGCTTTCAACATGTAACATCCCAAATTTTTTATAATTACAATTCCCTTTAACATCGACTTAAACAAATTTTTGTAGTTACAATAACCCCTAATATTAGTGAAAAATTTACTCTTAAGAGAAATTAGGAAACTATGGGGTTTAATGTGTAAAATAATATTATGGTTAGTTTAAATCATAAGGTTAAAAGTTTAGGGGCCAGATTTGTAATTAATAAAATTTGAATAAATAAAATAGGAGAAGAGAAGGGGAGGTCGCAGGTAGCGACCTAGGATACGACCCAGACCCCTTCTCACTCCACAAAATCAAAATTCTGCACATTGAGGCCCCAAGCTGTGATTTTTCTGCAATCTTAGTGAAATTGGAAGTATATTTCTCCCCTACGATCATCCTTGCATCAAGTAAGTGAAACCCCAATATTTTACATGCATAGATTTCGAATTTAAGGTGTAGAAATATGATATTAGCTAAATGTTGTATGCAAGGTGGGTATAGATAAATTATATGAAACTGATGATGAAATTGGTTAATTTATGATGGGTTGGATAGAAACTCCACAAATTCTAGCTTAAATGGCAATTTGGGAGGTTCAAGTGATTGGGTTATGTAGGTGCATATATGTATGCACACAAGGAGTTTGATAAAATGTCTAGCAGAACCTTAATGCTTATTAAACGTACAAATTACTAGATATTATGGTTGTATGCTAATAATTGAATTTATTTTATAACAAGGGATCCTATGTAAGTAGGATTATAATGAATATACTTGATTGCCAATTGTGTGTGTAAACATGATTATGTGTAGCATTGAAGTCATGTTAATGGAATTGCGATAATATTGCTATAATGAAAGGTCCTAACTTGATTAGTGACCCGTTAGATAATCAAGGGAACAATCAAGGTGCGGGTGCAAGCGGAGGCTCAAACCTACATGGTAACATTGTTATGTTACTAGAATTCCATATAGTTAGTAACTTGATTCTTATAATTAGAAATGATGACACTTTGAACTAACTATGGAAAGTGATGAACGGTTCTAGGAACCATGAAGCCTAAAAGCTGGTAGGTTCACCTACTAGAGAAATTGGCCATAAATAAGATTCGTAGGAATCATAAGATTAATGAATACGTTACTATGAGTGGAAATGGTGAAATGAATCCATCACCATGTAACGGGTAATTGGTGACCACAAATGTTTTATAGATCCATAGATCCCAATAGATGAGTTATAACTAATGGATGGGTTGGGTGACACCAAGGGTTTGGACCCGTCTAAATGGGTCAAATGGGTTTAATTACCCAAAAAGGAACAAAGGGGCAAGTAGTGACTCCCTAAAGGCTATTTGATACATAAGGAAGTAGCCACTTAAATTAGGATCATATATACCCCTTAAAATGTTGTCATTGATAATAGTAACAACCACATGAAGTGCACAGAGCCCATGTAGGTTCAAAATATGAAATTAGCAATTGTGATTGACTTATCTTACATGTATGCCAATGGGTTATGATGTGATTAGCCCTCTAAAGGGGCACATTATAAGCTTCGTTGAAATGGGTGTCCTAATGGGTCAAACGGATTGGTTTGAACCCGTTATTGCTTAATGCTAACTTGGGTTGGCTAAGGTATGTTAATGTGCATGATTACATGTTTAAAATGTGTTTTGGATGTTCTAAAAGGTAGAAATCCAGCCACAATATGACTTGTGCAAATTTGGTAGAAAACGGGGTAAACAACCAAAATATTAGGTAAGTATGGGACTGGCCGAAATTGGCCAGATCCGTGGAATTTTCGCTCCAAGCATATCGCTTGGAGCGGGTGTCACCGGACGCGATACGCGTGGAACTCCAAGCATATCGCTTGGAGATGGATTTTCCCTAAGCGTATCGCTTGGGGCTAAGAGTCAAGAATTTTCAGTTTTCTTCTTTTGTATCTATTAATTGTACATTGTATGTAATAAAAACTCACTATTGAAAGTGAGTATGTTGCAAGAAAAGGAAAGGTTTAATGGAATACTCGTCAAGCGTTGGAAGAACCGATCACATGAAGAATGAATATCCTATTTCGCATTTTGGGTTTATGAAACTATTGTAAACGTTGTTAAGCAAACCTATGGATGTCAAACTTGATAACGAGGTATTTTGTAAATGTTAACTACGATGATGGTATTTTGTGATTGTCAAACAACATGTTTTGTACAAAAAATTTTTAAGGTCATCTTTTATGAATTAAAATGTAACGTTTTGGCATCGAATTGTATACGGGTGTTATAGTTTGGTATCAGAGCCATGGTATGAGGGATTCAAGTGCTAGGGGAGTACTTGAACTCAAACCTTGAGCTCAATGAACGGGAAAAAGTGATTGGTTCAGGCTTGATGAAGTATCCGGGTAAGGTGTTTAGCCATAAATTTGATTGTTATTGTTTGTGTTAAATTGGAATATTAATTCCTATATATGCCGCTCGGGCAAGAGAAAATGATATTATCCATGAAGAGGCTTAGGAGGAAAGAAAACCCACCGAGGGAATCCGAATTCCCCAAAAACGCAAAAGGTGGGTAACTCGTCCAAGAAGAAGGACTTAAAGGGGATGGCTCCAACTGTAAAGTTTGTGCTAAAGGGAACTCGGGGGAGTGCATATTCAAAGACCGGTTGTGTTTAAATTGTGGTAAGAAGGGCCACATTATCTCCAACTGCCCATTAGAAGCACCATGATGCTCCAATTGTTATCAAATAGGGCACAAGAAATCTGAATGCCCAAAACACAAGAAGGAGGGGGTGAAAGGTGGGGGAATAATGGAAGTGCTGAAAGCTACGGGCCGAGCATTCCAACTTACGGCCGAAGAGGTCAAACCAGACCCTAACGTGGTGGCAAGTACAATTTTAGTAATTCAATACCTGCTCACGTATTATTTGATACGGGAGATAACATATCATTCGTTTCTGATGATTTTATTAAACATCCCTCATTTATAACTGAAAATTTGCATGTACCCTTAAAGGTAGAAATAGCTAATGATAAAAGCATTCTTGTTTTTGATGTATGTCATGGATGCAAAATCTCCATCAGCAACGAGGAATACTTGATAGATCTCATTCCAATGGCGATGAGAGAATTCAAGGTAGTGGTGGGGATGAGTTGGCTATCCCGTAACCATGAAAAGGTCATATGTGACCGAAAGGCGATAGAGATGTCTTCGCTAAGTGGGGGCAAAGTCACCATTTATGGTGAAAAGCAGAATGCTCTGATCTTATGCTCAATGTTGGAAGCAAGGAACCTGATGGTGCATAGGTGCCTGGCATAGCTAGAAATGGTGGCAGACACGACTGTCCAAAGCCAAGTGATTGATGATTTACCCGTGGTGGGGGAGTTCAAAGATGTGTTTCTGGAAAATTTATCGAGGATACCACCCGATAGAGAGGTGGAGTTCAAAATCGACTTAGTGCCAAATGCTAAGCCGGTAGCCAAAGCTCCACATAGGTTGGCACCGGCAGAGTTACAAGAGTTGAGGACCCAAATCCAGGAGTTGTTGGATAAAGGGTTCATTCGGCCGAGTGCTTCCTCATGGGGAGCCCCGGTGTTATTTATAAAGAAGAAAGATGGTAGCATGCGAATGTGCATCAACTACCTGGAGTTAAATAAACTCATAGTGAAGAACAGTTACCCGTTACTCAGAATTGATGATTTTTTTTATCAGCTCCAAGGGGCGAAATGGTTCTCAAAGATAGATCTACGTTTGGGGTACCTTCAACTGAAGGTGAGAGAGAAAGATGTTCCTAAAACGGCCTTCAGAACGAGATATGGGAATTATGAATTCTTGGTGATGTCCTTTGGACTCACAAATGCACCCGCAACTTTCATGGATCTTATGAATCGGGTGTGCAAGCCCATGTTGGATAAGTAGGTGATAGTGTTCATCGGTGACTACTAGTATACTCCCGCAATGAAGTGGTACACGCTAAACACTTGAGGGAGGTGTTAGGGAAGCTAATGGAGGAAAAGCTATATGCTAAATTCTCCAAATGTGCATTTTAGCTAAAGGAAGTGCAATTCCTAGGCCATGTAATCGGTGCCGAATGGATCATGGTGTATCTGGCAAAGACAGAAGCGGTCACAAAGTGGGAGCACCCAAAGAATCCGATAGAAGTGCAGAGTTTTCTAGGGTAGGCGAGCTACTACCGGAGATTCATACAAGACTTCTTGAAGATAGCCCTACCCATGACCAAACTGACTCGTAAAGACTCCAAATTTGTGTGGGGAGCCAAGCAAAAGGAGGCCCTTCAAAGCCTTAAACAGATACCGATGCGTGCACTGGTTTTAACCCTCCCTGATGGAATTAAATATATGATAGTCTACTCAGATGCATCAAAAATGGGCCTTGGTTGTGTGCTAATTCAACGGGGCAAGGTAATTGCTTATGCTTCAAGGCAATTAAAAGTGCATGAGCAAAACTACCTAACTCATGATTTGGAGTTCGCGACGGTGGTGTTTTCCTTGAAGATAGGGCGACACTATCTTTATGGGGTAAAATGCACAATTTTCACTTATCATAAAAGCCTCAAGTACTTATATGAGCAAAAAGATTTAAATATGAGACAGCGAAGGTGGTTAAGACTATAAAAGACTACGAATGCGAAATCCATTACCACCCAGGCAAGGCCAATGTGGTAGCGGATGCCTTTAGCCGAAAAGGGGATTATGCTTACTATCAAGGTCTAGTCAATGAAACTGGTGATTACTTCTGATTTAATCACCAAGATCAAAGAAGCTCAAGTTGAAGCGATAAAAGAAGAAAATCAAAAGAAAGAAAGAATTGTGGGCCAAGTGAAAAACTTGATGGATGAAGAAAGTGGGCTTAAAACTCGCTTCGGGCGGGTTTAGGTTCCAAATACCTATGAGGTGAAGCAAATATTACTTGATGCAACCATAAGTCGCGATACTCGATTCATCCGGGGGCGACAAAAAGGTACCACGACTTGAAACGTGACTATTGGTGGCCCGGTATGAAGCGGGACATAGTCAAGTACGTGGGAAAGTGTTTGATTTGTTTACAAGTCAAGGCGGAGCACCAAAATCCATAATACGTTTCATGTGTCAGATCTACGAATATGCTTGGCGGATGAAAGTGCCGACGTTCCTTTAGACGATTTGGTTTTGGACAAAAAGCTCAACTATGTGGAAAGGCTTGTTCCGATTCTTGATCGCAAGGTGAAGTAGTTTCGAAATAAAGAAGTGAACCAAGTATTAGTTCAATGGGAGCATAGAAAAGGCTCCGACTTGATGTGAGAAGTTGAAGAGGAGATGCAACGCTACTAGCCTCACTTATTCGGTATGTAAATCGTTTCGGGGATGAAAACCCTTTAAGGGGGGGTGGGGTGGAGTTGTAACATCCCCTAATAATTAAAATTCCCCTTAATGTCGAATTAAATAAATTTTTGTAGCTAAAATAACCCCTAATATTAGTGAAAATTTTACTCTTAAGAGAAATTGGGAAACTATGGAGTTTAATGTGTAAAATAATATTATGGTTAGTTTAAATCATAAGGTTGAAAGTTTAGTGGCCAAATTTGTAATTAATAAAATTTGATTAAACAAAATAGGATAAGAGAAGGGGAGGTCGCTGGTAGCGACCTGGTATACGACCCAGACCCCTTCCCCCTCCACAAAATCAAAATTCTGCACATTGAGGCCCCAAGCTGCGATTTTTCTGCAATCTTAGTGAAATTGTAAGTATATTTCTCCCTAAGTTTATCATTGCATCAAGTAAGTGAAACCCCAATATTTTGCATGCATAGATTTTGATTTTTAATGTGTAGAATTATGATATTAGCTAAAGTTATATGCAATGTGGGTATAGATGAATTATATGAAATTCATGATGAAATTGCTTAATTTATGATGGGTTGGAAGTAAACTCCACCAATTCTAGCTTAAATGGCAATTTGGGAGGTTCAAGGGATTGGGTTATGTATGTGCAAATATGTATGCACACAAGGTGTTTAATAAAATGTCTAGGAGAACCTTAATGCTTGTTAAATGTCCAAATTGCTAGATATTATGGTTGTATGCTCATAATAGAATTTATGTCATAACAAGGGATCCTATGTAAGTAGGATTGTAATGAATTACTTGATTGCCAATTGTGTGTGTAAAAATTATTATGTGTCGCATTGAAGTTATGTTAATGGAAATTGTGATAATATGCTATAAGAAAGGTCCTAACTCGATTAGTGACCCGTTAGGTGATCAAGTTGATCAAGGAAACAATCAAGGTGTAGGTGGAAGCGGAGGCTCAAACCTACAAGGTAATATTGTTATGTTACAAGAATTTCATATAGTTAGTAATTTGATGCTTATAATTAGAAATGATGAAACTCTGAACTAACTATGAAATGTGATGAATGCTTTTAGGAACCATGAAGCCTAAAAGCCGGAAAGTTCACCAACTAGAGAAATTCGCCATAAATAAGATTTGTAGGAATCATAAGATTGACGAATACGTTACAATGGATGGAAATGGTGAAATGAAGCCATCTCCATGTAACGGGTAATTGGTGATCACAAATGGTTTATAGAACCACATATCCCAATAGATGAGTTATGGTCAATGGATGGGTTGGGTGACACCAAAGGTTTGGACCCGTCTAAATGGGTCAAACGGGTTTAATAACCCAAAAAGGAACAAAGGGAGAAGTAGTCTCTCCCTAAAGGCTATTTGATACATAAGTAAGTAGTCACTTAAATTAGGATCATACCTCTTAAATTTTTATCATTTATAGTAGTAACAAGCACATGAAGTGCATAGAGCCCATGCAGGCTCAAAATATGAAATTAGCAATTGGGATTGACTTATCTTACATGTTTGTCAATGGGTTATGGTGGGATTAGCCCTCTATAGGGGCAGATTATAAGCTTAGTTGAAATGGGTGTCCTAGCGGATCAAACGTTTTTGAATCCGTTATTGCTTAATGCTAACTTACGTTGGCTAAGGTATGTTAATGTGCATGATTACATCTTTAAAATGTGTTTTGAATGTTCTAAAATGTAGAAAACCAGACCCAACATGACTTGTGAAAATTTGATACAAAATAGGGTAAACAGCCAAAATATTGGCTAATTATGGGACTAGCCGAAATTGGCCAGATCCGTGGAGTTTTTGCTCCAAGCGTATCGCTTGGAGCGAGTGTCGCTTGGAGATGGATTTTCCTTAAGCGATACGCTTGGGGCTGAGAGTCAAGAATTTTCAGCTTTCTTCTTTTGTATCTATTAATTGTATATTGTATGCAATAGAAACTCACTATTGAAAGTGAGTATGTTGCAGGAAAAGGAAAGGTTTAATGGAATGCTCGTCAAGCGTTGGAAGAACTGATCACATCAAAATGAAGATCCCATTCCGCATTTTGGTTTATGAAACTATTGTAAACGTTGTTAAACAAACCTATGGATGTCAAACTTGATAATGGGGTATTTTGTAAATACTAACCATGATGATGGTACTTTGTGATTGTCAAAAAACATGTTTTGTACAAAAAAAATTTGGGGCCGTCTTTTATGAATTAAAATGTTATGTTTTGGCATCGAATTGTATACGGTGTTACACAACATATCTTTAGTAAATCTGATCATTGCATCATCACTTCCAATGATGAGCATATCATCTACATAAAGGCATAACATCACATAACCTCGAGATGTTTCTTTCACATAGGCACACTTATCGCACTCATTAATATTGAACCCATTGTTAAACATAACTTAGTCAAAATTTTGGTGCCACTATTTTGGAGCTTGCTTTAAACCATATAGAGATTTCACGAGTTTCCAAACTTTTTCCTCCTGGCCAGGAGCAAAGAAACCCTCAGGTTGCTCCATATAAATATCTCCATCTTACTCTCCAGTTAGAAATGCGGTTTTTACATCCATTTGATGTACTTCCAGCTTTCTCAAAGATGCAATTGCAAGCAACAACCTAATAGAGTTTATTCTAATCACAGGTGAGTAAGTATCAAAGTAGTCTAGACCTTCCTTTTGTCTATACCCTTTGATCACTAACCTTGCCTTGTACTTGTCAATAGAGTTATAGAGCCATCAGCTTTCATCTTCCTTTTGAATAACCAACGACATCCAAGTGGTTTATAACCTGGTGGAAGATCTACAAGCTCCCAAGTATGATTCTGCAAGATAGAATCAATTTCACTCTTGATGGCTTCTTTCCTTTGAGGTCATTTTGACGAGGTGACCGCTTCTTTATAGGTTTGGGGATCCCCCTCAACCATGTAAATAAGAAAATCAGGCCCAAAAGACTTTTCAATCCTTTGCCTTTTGCTTCTTCTTGCTTCAACCTCTTTAGCCTCTGATTATTCTTGAGACTCATCTTTAACAATCTCATCAACCTAAGTTGATGAACTTGCCATACCCTTTTTGAAATTGCGTGAGCGTTGGATCGTTTGCTAATCTAGTGATTGTGAGAAGTAATCGAGATCAAAATGTAAATACAAATGAAATTTGTATTACTAAGCTTGAGAGAAAAACCACATAGAAAACACACACAAAAAGTTTAGAATGTGACAAGAAGTTATATTCTCTATACAAGACAAGCTATTTATAGAATGAACATTCTAAGCAAAATCCTGATCATCCGAACATCAAGTTCGGACATGTTCGTGTGAGTCCAAACTGGAGTTCGCCTATAGTTCGGATCACTGCATACTTGTGTCTCTTGTCTTGTATTTGATACTTCACATGACGACCTAGAGTTATGCATCAACAAACTCCCCCTCGACATGTGCAGTATCAACTTCCACATAAGCTTGTATCTTCAATCAAACTCTTCCTCAACTTGACGGTGAGTCTAATCTTGAATACTTTACATTTCAGCTTGTGTAAACTCTTTATCAACAACTTCAGGAGATTTGAAATTGTGAAAATCTTTTCCCACATAGAAACCTTCCAACATAAATAATCTTGGCGCAAAACATCTCTTCAAGACTCCAAGATATTTTGATTTTGAAAATTGATTTCGTATTCCGTGTTGATCAATCGAAAAGAAATAAGAAATAAAATCTTTTTGATTTTTCAAAACTTTATATCAAAACACACCTAAAATCTTTTTGGTATTTTCTGATATGAAATATAAATGCAATATAGAATCAGACACTATTTTTGTCTTTTGTGAGAAACGTCACAATTTGGGATCATATTGGACATAGCATGCTGAACTACACTTTAATTTTGATTATTAAAGCACATAAGCTATGTTATAATTTGTCCAACATTAAACTCAGGCATAATCATACTCATAACATCTGGATATGTTAAGGTATTGATTAGATTTGCTTTGACCAGTGTACCCCACACTATCAGACATACTCAAATATGCTTTTGCTTATCACACTTTTATGATTTCACTTGTGATTTAATACATAGTGATTGTATACCTGATACAGTCAACTGTGTTCCATACCTTAAGGTCGATCTTTCAATACGCAGATAAGGCCTCGGATTTAACAAAATAAAGAAAATAAAAACAAGTTGATATTGTATAACCCAACAACAATCAGGTCGGCACTCCCGTACACACAGAGAAAGTCCGATGTGTTATACGAAACACCAAAAAATATAAAGCAGAACCTTAAATGAACAACTATCGGTCGGTCTTGTGGACATGCAGAGATAGTCCGATCATTTAAGAAAATAAGGAAAATCAAACAAGTTAATTTTTTGCAAAATGAACACATTTATACGCAGTGACTTCTCATTTTATTTTTCACAAATCTTTTTCTTGATATATGAAAAACCGAGGTGGTGACGAAATACCTTGGTTGCGGAAGCGGATCGAGTCTTTGTGTAACTCGTTTTTGTAGAAACAAATGAACACCCGGATATGAACAACGATGGTGTTTGAGATGTGATGATGATGATGAGCAAAGCTAGTAAAACATGGATATATGAAGAACACGATAGATAGATGATAAACAAGGTGGAATGATAGATAAATAAAGATAACCGAATGAAATCATTTTACCTACCCCACGAATCCCGGGTATCATTAACTTACTAGGTGAGTTCGAACCCTTACAAGCTTCAAAGAACCATGACTAACTCTCTCTACACTTATACATGCATATCTTTCACAATGGAAAGACTCACTATATATAGTACAACTTGAAAAACCGTATACGGATCGATTCTATGGATGAGACGGAAGTTTTATCATTGGTTCGTGTCGAATGATTACATGACCGAAGGAGTATACAAACGTTTAAGCTCCGGGGGAGGTTGGACAGAACCTCCCCTCTCAACACAAAGACACTGGACAAAAACTTACAAAGAAATACAAAGACGAAACTATTTATACTTCTTAATTCTGTCCGAACTGGGCACCTCCGAACCCTGTCCGAACTCCCTCCGAACTTGGAGTTCGGCCATCAAGGTTCGGCCAACTCCGAACCTAGAGTTCGGCTGGGTTTTGGACCTCAGTTCATGTCTCCGAAAAATCAGTCTGTTTGACAATTCGAACAGTACCGGCCACACAAGGTTCATGCATCAACAAGTTCCCCCTTGGACGTTACTGTCGAATCCAGACATTGATTTTCTAGCAATCGTCATCAGTCAGTCTGCTACATCATAAATTTTGATTTCCAGCAAACTCCCCTTGGACTGAATTTCAGACATGCAGGAAACAATTCGCATCTTGTACAATCTCCACAACCAATAAAGTTCCCCCTAGCTTTAAGCACAACCATCCAACTGGAACCGACATATATGATAATGGTTCACTTCATCAGTCGTTTCCCGGAAACTGCAAAGACATCCACGAACATCACTACATGTTTGACAGAAATCTTCAATCTTCACCAAATTGTAATACATTCTGATCTTTATGAAAACAGACACAATCAGCATCTTTAATCATGGAAATTCCCCCTCAGCATAAAATCTATCCCAATCAGCATCTTCACAACTCAAGAAAGAAAGTATCGGGCATATGATAGAGAGTTCCAAACTATAACCAAAAACTTTGACATATCGGTTCACACGAACATCAAAATACATCACCTTTCCATGAAGATCAAAAATTACCATCATCCCTGAATTGATTGCTTTTGAATATTCACTTTTTCAATTATGAAACTTTGAAAGTTTTTAGAGGGTCCCCATTTTCCCCCTAAACATTTTCTTATGGTTCCAACACCGCATTCTTGTAGTGGAATGATAAACTCAAGTGGCCCGCGGAATCTTTAATCTTATTTAATCTTCAGTTTGTGTAGAATGATAATCTCCGACAAACGTTCCCAAGTAATCATAACCATGTCTCCGAATCTCTGTCCATCATCAGAAACACGTATTCTTGAATCTCTGTCCATCATCAAGAACAACAATGACTACTCACAAACTCATTTCTTGAAATTCGATCACTAACTCGTAACATATATCGTGATCTGGATTTTCTTCAAACAAAACACCCCACAACTACCTAATCAAGGGTAAACCCGATAGCTGATCTGCTTCTTTGAAATTCCCACCTAACGGGGGTTCAGGGGGAGCGCCCCTGAGAAGCGGGGTCCAAGGGGCGGCAGCCCCTGGCGGGGTCCAAGGGGTAGAGCCCCTGGCTGGGATTGAACAAAATTGCTTCATTAAAAATGCATCCGAGCTCGTCCGAACATGGCCGAACCTGACCTTCGGAACCTCCTCCGAACCTGACCTTTGGACCTCCTCCGAACCTGACCATCGGAACCTCCTCCGAACCTGACCATCGGACGTCCGAACCTGGAGTTCGGAGTGGTTATTTTTCAGATCTGTTCTTAGGCCGAACCTTGTCCGAACTCGAACTGGAAATTTTTGAAATCGAACCAGACTCGGCTTCTTTGGAAATACCAAGATTATCAACCTCTTACCAGTTCTTTCGTGAACCCTTGTTCGGGATCGGCGTCTATTTGGCTTTTGAGGATCCAAAAACTGAAATCCTTCCCGACACTCCCTTTCAAGTATCTTCTTGAATTGCATACCCATAGCATCATTGCCATAACAGTAGAAAGGTTTTCTGGTCAATTCACGAACATCCCAAACCGGCAGGCTGCTAAAATCTTTGGCACACTTGAAGTACTGGATACCATGTTCTCTTTTAATCCCATAGCACCTCAAGCTTGAAGCATACATCCAACTTATAATTTCACCTGACACTTGACCCTTGAATTTGAAACACGATCTCTGCTTGATTGGCTTTGGAGGCGGTACATAATTAGCATGAAAGGCTTTCATGAACTCTTTAAATGTCTGATTCTGTTTCTGAATCTTTGCCTCCTTAACCATCGGATCTTCAGGTTTTTCAGACTCTTTCTTTTTCAACCTCTCCTCAACCTCAGCATCCTTCTCCTTAGGAAATACCTCAAACTCATCACCAGCTTGATTATTGTTGACGTTGGAGTACAGATCTGGATATTCTTCCTCTGTGATATCATCCACCTCAATCTCCTCTTCAAATATACCCTCCACGTCTTCATCAGACGCTGGTTCAGGTTCTTTGTATTTCTCTGGAGTTTTCTCAGACGCTTTCCTCATTTCCTCATCATTTAAATCAAATACCCTTTGTAACTCTTCAACCGTCAAGTCACCAACAAACTCCCCTTCTTCAAGTGTTTGCAACATTTCAGCAAATTCACTCATACTCTTTGTAGCTTGATCAGATGGAATCGAAGTGATCGACACAGCTTCAAGTGAGTCTTTCTCCCCCTGGGAAGATGATGTTCCAGCACCCGAACCCGCAGTTCCAGATGGACCTGGTCCTCCACCAACGTTCCCCTCAGGATCATATTGATCGGGTTCATCGTTCAGAAATCGCATCCGATCTTCATTACAACCCGAGCCATCTCCAATCTCCCCCTGAGATTTAAACTTCTCCATCAAGAATTTTAATTGCTCACCCATTTCCAGAATCATCTTGGACTGAGTTTGACTAACCCGTCTTAATCTCAGAAAATCCTGATCTTTGACTTCATCCCGACTCTGGAGAGTTACAACTCGTTGATTCAGATCAATATTATCTAATCTCAGCACATTAATAGTCTTCTCTTGTGCTTCAGACTTAGCCTTCAAGGCATCAATCTGGGATTGTTGATCAGATAAAGCACTTTGCAGGATACTAGCTTGAGAAAAAGAAATTGAGCCCTGTTTGAAGTTGAAGTTCACATTAGGTGTCGAATGAGTTGAAGCAGTAGCAGTTGCAGTCGAAAAAAATGGAGTTGTAGGCATAGACCCCATCGGTTGATTCACAAACTGCGCACCAGCACTTGCTGAAGGTGTTGTGCTAACAGTTGTTGAACGGTTTGCATTCATCAAATTCTGCAAGAAATCAGTTTGAACATCAGACACTGAAGTCTGAACATTTGTAGTTACTTCAGTAGTTGCTGTTGATGTAGAGACACCAGAACGAGGCTGTAAAATGAACTGTTGTGCGCCTACGCCTTTCCTCTTCTTAGTTCGGCCTCTAACAACTGACTTCTTTCTCCCTTTGGATGGAGTTACAGATGACGAACCAGTCACAGGCTGTTTACCTTTGCCGGAAACCACCTCGGCATCTGGGTTATAATCTTCATCAGATTCAGACGAATCCACCACATCATACACTCTATCTTTGTAACGATCAATGCTTTTGTTCTTGCTGATTCTGTAAGCAAGGTGTTCATCACTACCTTTTTTTAGCTTCACAAATTTGAAATTGATCAAGACTCGCACAAACGGATCGTTTGTTTCTAACAAGTCTTCAGAGTCAACTTCAGCATTCAGAAAATCTTCATCGTCATCAGATTCATCATCAAGAGTATTCACCGCCGGTGTCACAGTCACAACGACAGATATAGGAACTTCCTGTGCTGAGACCACCGTAGTTGGCGGCTGAGATACCACTAGTTCTGGTTCTTGATTCACGGGTTTCTGAACCACCGGAACTTGTCTCTTAGGTCTCTTCACTCTGCCTTGTTGTGGTATTTGGTTCTGTTCCTCTATCCAACTATAATCCAATTCTTCTAAATCACTTCCATCATCATGTCGAGGTGCACCCATTGCCGGTGCCACATAGTTGACATTGGCAAGATGACCAATCAATCGTTTTAATTTAGGCTGAAATCTAGAGGCTTCTGTTAGGTAGAAACACTTTCAATCACCACCAACCGAAGTTTTAACGTCTCAAAATGAAGAAAAACGATAGATTTCGACCATAGAAAGAGCCAACAGCTCTGATACCAACTGAAAAACCGTATACGGATCGATTCTATGGATGAGACGGAAGTTTTGTCATTGATTCGTGTCAAATGATTACATGACCGAAGGAGTATACAAACGTTTAAGCTCCGGGGGAGGTTAGACAGAACCTCCCCTCTCAACACAAAGACACTGGACAAAAACTTACAAAGAAATACAAAGACGAAACTATTTATACTTCTTAATTCTGTCCGAACTAGGCACCTCCGAACCCTGTCCGAACTCCCTCCGAACTTGTAGTTCGGCCATCAAGGTTCGGCCAACTCCGAACCTAGAATTCGGCTGGGTTTCAGACCTCAGTTCATATCTCAGACAAATCAGTCTGTTTGACAATTCGAACAGTAACGGCCACACAAGGTTCATGCATTAACACAACTCACTAAGGGCATAATAGTAAAATACTAACTAGTGATAATATTTAAACAATAAATAATATTCACTAGAGCCTCTTCTTTGTTGAATCGTGTTTTCTTGAGTTGTCATGGTCTTCACCGTGTTGTATAGAATGTATATAATAAGTGGTCTTTAAATATTAATCACATCTATCCAAATCTTGTTGGCTCGGTCTCTCGATTCCCAACAATCTCCCCCTATTTGGTAGATGGAATACTCAACACTAGTGACATTGATTCTTGTATTCTTGCAACTTGACTTCAAGATAATCTTCATGTAGTTTTCAAGTCTTTCATTCTTCAAATCTCCTTTGTGAAGCTCCCCCTACAATAAACATTCTTCTAGCCCGAAACCAAAGGCTATAAATGTGTAAGGTGTTTACAAAATTCAACACAATGGCTAGCTACTTGAGGACTAAGTCATAACTCAAGGTGCCAATATTGTTGAAAGTAAACAAGATAAAGGATCTATGAAAAACGCGAGAACTAATTCCACAATTCAACCGTATTGAAATACTTGGCCGAATACCAAACCAATGTTTTGCACATAGATAAACCACTTCTTTTGTGCTATTAATCTCGCCTTCGATTTTTATCATAATGGCATTTACGCAACTGTTATGGCTTGAGGACTCTTCCAAGATTAAAAATCACTTTGCTTTCTTTTGCTAAAACCGTTGCACAAAGTCTCATTATCTTCATCACATCTTCTCCCCCTAGACTTTTGCAATCCGTAGCAAAATACATAAGCATGTTTTTGTTGTAATCAAAACCCATAAAACAACCTTTTCAACAAAATACCCTTGACATTCAATGAGCCAAAATCCAACAGTGGCTAACCCTTCTTCATTTTAATGTAGAAAACACAAACTTGTGCACATCCTTAGTCTTCGCTATTGCTTCCAAACACGTCTGCTTATAACGAAGCAAGAATCAAAAATAAGAATAGCTTGGTAACTATGATGTACTTGCTTGTAGGATTTGTCAAGGTTGCAATGGATTATTGTGGCTTCATTGAGGTTTGTTGTGGTTATAGGTTATCAACAAAAATAAATAACCGGACCCGAACCCGTAATCGAAATCTCTCACAGAAGCTTAATTAAGATAAAAAACCATCATCAAGAGTATGTTTTCCGATGTACCTTAGCTATTTCCGTCCAAGGAAATAATTTTCCGGCGAGCAAGGAATTTGGTGATCTAAATCTGACCAGAAGTGAACTCCGGCAGCCTGAGGCAAATTCTGAAGACTAACTTCGAACAGAAACGCGTTTTCCGATCAGACCAGGAGCATCTCCGGCAACCTAAACTTGAATAGTGATGTTTTCCGGTGACTGGACGTGAAACAGAGGCAGATTCCGGTGGTTAGAAGCATTACCAGAGACTTGAGACACAAACAGTGGCTTCTCCGGTTCAAGTGATATTTCCGCTTCAAGTTGAAATGGAACAGTGATCTCCGGTTGAACAGTTGAGAAGGAACTGAGTTGAGACGGAAAATATTTTTCTGGTTGATTTCTTCCGCTTGGATATGAAGTTCCGCTTGAACTAGGGTTGAGCCGGAACCTTCCTTTTCCGGTTGAAGTTTCCGCTCGAAGTTGAGACGGAACTGGTGAAGGTTTTTCCGGTTGATTCTTCTTCCGATTGAGCATAAGACTCCGCTTGAAATTCCTGATTCTGGTTGGACTAATTTTCCAGATGGAGATCGAATGGAGCATGTTTTGCGTTTGAAGTTAACAGTTTCAGTTGAACTTTGGAACGGAAGTCCGGATCTTCTCGTGGTAGGGGATCGATAGCATGTACCATGGATGGAGACATGAGGCTGATAATTGCAGATAAAGAAAAGTAGGTTTAGACTTTTCCGCTTTGTACAGCATATCACGACAAGGAGGCTGTAACAAATAACATATTGCCAGCTGTTGTTATCATCAGCTTCCATCTTTCGTGAGGGACCAGATTTGAAACCAGCTGTTGGAACAAAAATCCATGTGACTGACGCCATCAAATCTGTTTACCGAAGCATTCGACTGAAGAATCCATGTGAATTGATTCAGAGACGCGGGTTGTGATGCTCGAAGCTTGCGAGTTTGGACTGAAGACCGTTTTCTGGAAAAGTCAACCGTTCGGGTCAACGGTCAACGTAAAAGTCAACGGAAGATCGGTTCGAGCGAGTCAAGCTTCGGATTAATTTAATCAGCTTTGATTTAATTATCAATTTATGTTATTTACTTTACTTGTAATTTCGTTTATTCGTTATGTTTTTCTGTCGTTAGTCACCCTCACTATATATAGTGAGGGTGCCCATTACAAGTAAAAGAGTCTCCGAATGGGGAGATGATGAATTTCTTGTAGAGTGTGAGATTTCCATTCTAGAGAGAGAGTGAGTCATGGATTCTAGAGAGAGAAAGTGTTCTTCATGATTTCTTGTAACTAATCATTCGGTTATATGAAATCATTCGACTATGTTCATCATCTTTCTTGTTTATTATTATTCATGATTCATCATCATCATCTTTTTCATTTGTTTTGAGTTTTTCTCATCCGAACCATGTTCTTGCTCAAGATCGAGATTCTCGTAGTGAAAATCGATCCTAACAAATGGTATCAGAGCGGGTACCGATCAGATTCATCTCACCGTGAATCTGGTCACTCGAATCTGTGATTTTGAGCTTGAATGGTGAAGATGAGAAAACTTAGTTTTTAGAGACTTTTTTCTTATTTTTTCTTCATTTCTGGATGGATTCTGATGATATGGATGATAGATTCATGTTTGGGAGTGCATCAGGATGTTATTTAGTGTTTTACATCTTCAGATCTGGTGGAGAAATGAAGATCCAAAGTTATTTTTGGAACTTTGAAGTTTTTCCCGTATTTGAAGATTTTGAAGATTTTTAGCTTTGATTCTTCGTTTTCTGGGCATTTCTTCATGGATTTGGATGATATGAGGTATGATTCTCAGTGGAAAACGCATTCCGGATCCATTGGAAGCATCCATTTCGTCTGAATCTTAACCGTTTGAGCGGATCTGGAAAAACACACACTGACGGTGTAAGTGTGTGTTCTTCGTGTTCTTGAAGATTTGCAGATTTTGAAGACTGTTTTGATCCGATTAGCTGCTGTTTATGGGTTGTTGGTGGCCACAATAATCTCGTGAATGGTTTAGCTTCATATTTCGTGCATCATTACGGGTTTTCTTATCGGTTTTGGGCAGATTCGAGTTCACCAAGTAAGTATTCATAGTGTTAATCGATTTTCCAGAATTGTTCATCAGTTTTAAAGTTATGAAGATTGCCTTAGCGGACTTGTTCAAGTCTTAGCGGACTTGTTCTCTCCTTAGCGAACTTCATCAGTTTTTAGCGGACTTGAAGCTTGTCTTAGCGTACTTGTTCTGTGCTTAGCGAACTTGAGTCCTTAGCGGACTTCAGAGGTGCCTTAGCGGACTTCTGGTGGCTTTAGCGTACTTGTTTGCTTAGCGGACTTGTTACTCGGTTTTCGCTCGAGACAGTTTCGGTGAGTTCTGATCGTTAAGGATGATAGAGCATGGTCATACGAGTTCATCCGTATAAGAATCTTGAATTTTCATCAAGTATTCGCTGAGATATGGGCAGAACACGCTTTTCCGACGACCTTGCGGCTTTTCCGGTGAGAAATTCCGACCAGTTTAGGGTTTGCAGGGCTTATACGCGTTTTGGGGGAGAGACGCTGACGTGGCGGCAACTGATTGGGTGCATGAGGAATTTTCTCTCTCTTTGTATCCGGTCAACACCTTCTGGTTGTTGCATGCTGATTGGATGATGGAGAATGTCGTGGATCCCTGCTGCTCATGAGCCTTCATGCTGTTGATTTGTGATTAGCTTAAAAGTTGGCGTGTGGGCCCAGGCTGAACAAAGAGAATTTGTAACCCTACCTGTTGTGGAGATTTTATTGGCTCAACAGAAAACTCGTGGGCCCAGCTGGAATTAAGATTACCGTTGTAAGCTCAGCGCTGTCCATTCCCTATTGGCTAGCGGCCCCTCTCACCTGGATCACGCCTCTCAACCGTTGGATCTCTTTCATCTGATCCGTTGATTGCTATCCAATAACTCCAATCTGATTGGTTGTGTTTATTTCACTCGGATTGCAATCTGATCCGTAATCAGTGTTATTTTCCAGCCATTGATCATTTTTTAAAGTGAAATCTAATTGGTTCTTGGCTTTTGACATGGATTTTGGTTTTCTTGATGGAGATTTAATTATTCTAATTAAATTTTCTACATTATTCATCAAACGCGGGTATTTATATTAGTCTTTCATAAGATTAACGAGATGAGGCCGCGACGGAATTTCGGAAAATATTGTTATTAGTCTCGGATTTATTCTGATTTATTGGGATTCTCGTTTATTGACGTCGCGCGCAACGTTTGCTATCGATCACTGATGGGTTAGCTTTATTATCCGGTTAATTACTTGGCTTTCTCGTTATATCTCACGGTTTATTTTTTAGTGGATGCAGCGCGGATGTCAACTAACCGGATTAACTGGAATCTCAGTTAAATATTGGAATTTATCCGATTAAATCTCTCGGATGACCGTTTCTTGAAGAAATTTAACAGTTTATTTAATTTTTGCATCCAACCTCAGTCACGCGGATTATTCACAACTGTCAGCATCCGGCTTCCGGTTTTTCGCAAGATTGTCCGATTTCAAGATTTTTTATCCGGTTTCTATAGGCAACCGATCGTGACGGTTCGACTCTCCGCATCTGATTTTACGCTTCCAACTTGATGTTTTTGGAGAGATTTAGAGAAATAGGAGGAATTATTATGGATTTGGATATCGGGTCGATTATTCAGAAGTTGGAGCATGTTCGGTGTCAAACTGGTTTATCTGATTCAGTTTGTTGCGGTTTGGACTCCGAGATGTAGCATTTTCTCAGTATTGTACCCGACCGTGTGAACCGAGTGAGTCAGAACACTTGGATCTCGAACTGGAGCAACAAGAAAGGAAGAAGCTTATTCAGAGGGGGAATCTCATCGACAGATTGTCTCCGGTTTATCAGTTTCTCATTGAAGATGTACGACAGAGCGATTCTTCAGCAGTTTAACAGATTTGAAAGCATCAGTCAAAGGGGAAATTGTTGGAACAAAAATCCATGTGACTGACGCCATCAAATCTGTTTACCGAAGCATTCGACTGAAGAATCCATGTGAATTGATTCAGAGACGCGGGTTGTGATGCTCGAAGCTTGCGAGTTTGGACTGAAGACCGTTTTCTAGAAAAGTCAACCGTTCGGGTCAACGGTCAACGTAAAAGTCAACGGAAGATCGGTTCGAGCGAGTCAAGCTTCGGATTAATTTAATCAGCTTTGATTTAATTATCAATTTATGTTATTTACTTCACTTTTAATTTCGTTTATTCGTTATGTTTTTCTGTCGTTAGTCACCCTCACTATATATAGTGAGGGTGCCCATTACAAGTAAAAGAGTCTCTGAATGGGGAGATGATGAATTTCTTGTAGAGTGTGAGATTTCCATTCTAGAGAGAGAGTGAGTCATGGATTCTAGAGAGAGAAAGTGTTCTTCATGATTTCTTGTAACTAATCATTCGGTTATATGAAATCATTCGACTATGTTCATCATCTTTCTTGTTTATTATTATTCATGATTCATCATCATCATCTTTTTCATTTGTTTTGAGTTTTTCTCATCCGAACCATGTTCTTGCTCAAGATCGAGATTCTCGTAGTGAAAATCGGTCCTAACACCAGCGAGCATTATACTCATTTTGCTAAAAGCCCCATCACGAAATGGCTTCATCCTTTTTATAGCAAACCCTAATACTAAGGGCTATCATGCATGAAAACCTAGATCAGGAACATAACCATCGTCTTCTTCGTCAACCTTTATCACAAACCCAGATCGCATTGACCATATTGCAGAAAGATGTCACCGTCGATGTTACCTTTACCACCATCTTCGAACTGACAGAAACTAGTATACGAACGAACTCGAGCTGCAGTCTCGTGTTCGTGTTTCTGAGTTCATCATCTTAATTAATCAAAACCTGTAACTCACTCAAGAAAAGTCAGCAACAATTTACATAAAAGGAAAAGTCAGCAACAATTTATATATTTTTTAAACACTCCATCAGACTAAAAGATTAATAAAAAAGACAACAAAACCAAAAAATAAAAGTCAAAATACCAGATTCGTCACTCGTACGATTTCTTCAACATATCACATATTATAACTTAGAAGATGCTTCCTCAACAGATCTCATATAACTCATAAAATACCATATTTGTACCCCAAATTCTGTCCAGATATTTAAAAATCTCATAAGTTGTTTAAAATGTTAAGATGAGAACACATTTAATAGTACCCCATATGAAGTCCAAACATGCAACGATGCAAGTAACTTTATCAAAAAGATGAAATGCAGCTCCAAGGTATATAGACCAAAAAATGGCTACATACAATTTACAACTTCTAAAAGTTGACACAACTGTCTTACCAAACCTGTAGTTTTTAAACACTATCACAGAATTAATCAAGTTGGAAAAAAAGTATCTTAGGATAACAATAGATGGTAGCAGTAAACCTCACAAAACTTTCAAAATCACAAGACCAAAGGTAAAAGAAGTCGATAAAAACACTAAATATGATCCAGGCAATCTTCAACGCATTGTTTCATGGTAAAAGATATCATTTTTAAGTAGATAATAAATTGCTTTTGTTGTAAAACCTATCATATGGCATATAAATTTTAACAAACAGGATTATAACCTCAATTAACCATTGTAAAATATCACAAGAAGATCATAAATCTTCAGTCCAAGTCCAGTACCTACACATCAAAACAGAACAAATACTAAACGAATTTAGATATATTACATATATTTTAATGAAGAAAACAACAAACATTCAAAACACGCACCAAAAAATCTGCATCAATGTGTAAGTTACATAGTTGGATAGGTTAATTGTACAAAACAAACCAATCCAGTTAATCTAATTACATCATGAAACAATTAGGTCCACTTCATTTCATGTTTCTAATATTTTAGAAACACTTTTTTACTTTCATTTTTGTACATTTTGACTGTCTTTTCTTTTTCTTAAAAAAAAAAATTGGAGTTGTTATTGACAATTTCTCCAAGGATGGAACTTTCAAAAGCATGAGCACTTTCAAAGACAAACTTGACAATGGGCTTATAAGGAAGAACTTAAACAATGTCACTATATTAATAGCACCGTGTGATGTTGATCATGGTTTATTGTTTAACTCAAACCTAAAATCAAACATAACAACATATACATCAAAGCTAAATAGACCAATATCAATTCCAAAATCAAATTAAGCAGAGAGATTATGTGACTTAAAGTAGCAATTAAGCACCTGAGATGCTGACTATTTTTTATGACCTCCGCATCAGCTTCTCAGGAAGTGTACCTCTCTAGTGTACCTCTCTGCATCAGCATCAGCTATTAAAAAACATTGATAAAAACAATAACATGGCATATTGTTATATGAAGCTTATGTCTCACATTATCAAGATCAAAGCTTCACTCTGATTGTTAATCCACATCCTCAAAATCGAGAATCTCCATAAGTAATTCATGTAATTATGAAGTCTAATCGTTAACCAGCTTTATCACCGTGTGTAATCACGCCAAAAAAGCAACAACATTAAGAAACAGAAGTCATTAAACATCAATAATACATGTAAGGTTATGAAAATAGAAAGCCTAAAAAGCTTATCCAAAATAAAACCCTAATAGCTTATACACACTTACCTCAAACGAAGAAGAAAACCAGCTACCGATGTCTTCGTCGACAGCCTACTCGTCTCCAGATCGATCACCTACTGTTCATCTGTACAGATCTTACGAACGAAGGTTGAGCGCAAACATGATGAAGGGCTAATGAAGAAGGCTGATGGAATCACAAATCTCGACCTGAAAGTACACACGATCTTCATCCACAACAAAATTTCACACACAAAAAATGTTGAAAAAAAAGCTCAATACACATGGAACATAGATAACCTTAAACAAAGTCTACGTCTGCTTCTGATTATGGGTTTTGTAACTTCGCCTTGCATTGTTGATACTGGAAATGAAAAAATAAATGTCGATTTCAGCAACAAGAAGTTAATTAGGGTACTTACTGCAGATGGAAAATAGGATTTACATGGACCGATGCGATAAGATTTGGGACTCATGGGGATATTACGAGCGGGTAGATTGGATAGACAACGCAAAAAGGAAATGCCTATTGTCATGGGTGGTGTTCCTCCAAGATGAAGATAATTGTATGCGATCTGAAGGTGTTGTATCTGTCTGTTTTAGAGAGAGAGAGAGAATGAAAATGCCAGGAAGAAGACAATAACCTATTTCTGATTGACTGCAAAAAGGAAAAGAGATAGAGAGGGATTAGGATTGAAATTGACGGTTCAAGGGATTGGGAAAAGAAACTACACGCGGATCAATGCGGCTACTACCTACTTATTAATGACTGCAAAAAGGAAATGAAGGTTGCTTTCAAAATTTAAATTCCAACAAATCCCTCGCTTCCGGTAAAATTCAAATAGGTGATGCATCAAGGTGTTGTACATAATGATTCATAGTTTGTACGTGTCTTAATTTTAAGACCTTGACCCAATATGCATTATATATAGTAATAGATAATATATATATATATATATATATATATATATATATTTGTTTTAATCCTTAAAACAATTTAACGAGTCTCAAGTAGACCAAATATATTTTTATGTTAAACCATGACGATACAAATAATTATCACGAATTGTTAGGAAAACTATAATTTAGATTGGTTTGTGTGTCAAACCATTGAGTTTATGTTAGCGGGTTTTTAAATATTCCAAGAAAGTCATTTTAATCCATATTGAGTTGGTCATAAGCCTAAAGATTACAAAAAAACAAAGAAAAGAATGAAATGAGGTCACCCGGGTTCGAACCCGCGACCTCTCAAACACAAACGAACGTCATAGCCACTGGGATGTGGCTGTTGTTTGGTAAACCATCCGCCGCGACTGATTTTGTACACACAATGGCTCAAAACCGAGTTATTAAAACAAAACAGAAAAAGAATCGAGACGGGCGGGGGTCGAACCTGGGACCTTGCGAACATCAAGTGCGCGCCTTAGCCACTAGGCCAGCGCTGTGTTTTGGTTAATAATCAGGTTTTAAAAGTTTTAACCAGTCATGTAACGGTGACCTTCTTCTTCCTTAGATCTCCGGTGATCGGAGCCCTAGCTCCGGTCGCCGAAAAATCGCGACCTCAAAAAAAAAATGTTACGAGACGAACGGAAAAATGGTAGGGAACATTTACCTCAAGAAGGAGATGCGAGGATACAAGTTTTTAACACGGAAATCGATCCCGGAACTTTAAAAACAACTCCGTAAGTTGCTCCAATTCCCAAAACTGAGGATACCTGCGTGCTCGGTGTCGAATGGCGATCACGATGATGGTCAAATGGGAGTCGACCGATCAGTGATTGGCCGGAATTGCTTGAGTTCACCGGAAAACTAAAAAAACGAGACGAGAGAAGCAGAGAGCTACGGGAGTCGAGAGGGACAAGGAATATGATTGAAAGTGCAATAATATTGGTCTATAATTGAGAAGTTAAGGTTATTGAAACCGACGAGGTATTATGATCGGTCGAAACCGATCATCGCGACATTAATTTCACGTAAATGTCCATTAATTGACAATTGGCTAATGACACATTTAGTCCCTCACGAATTTACAATCAAGAAAACATGTTTGAGGTAATTACAGAATAGACCCTCCAGGTTTAATTAAATGGAATCGTGTTTGGAAAATGACAAAATAAGTCCCTTGAAGTTCTAAAAGGGTTAACGGCTCTAATGGAGTTAACGAGAAATGTTTTCAACCACAAATATACGAGGAACGTCAAAAATATAAATCGTGTAACATTTATAAGAAATATAAATCCCGTTTAAATTCACATAAAATCATAGATATAATTCCATAATTATTTATTTAAATTGGTAATCTATATATTTGAAGTCACGTAAAGTTATGACTAAAAGTTTATGAATATATACTTTAGGTTTACATAAAATCACAAAAATAAATCTATGATTTAATAATTAAACTCACATAGAATGATAAAATACATGTGAAATATATATAAATATATCACATAAAATCATAAAGTGAAATCATAAAATATCAACGTTTGAACCTACGTGTATGCTCATTTAGTGATTACTACACAAAACCCTAATTGCTAAAGTCAACGCAGATAAGAACATAAATGTTCACACAACATTTAATACGTTTTTACGTTCAGTTAATGTCGGGAAAAGAACCTGAAAAGTCGGATTGTCACAGTATCCCCTTGTTGAAGAATTTTCGTCCTCGAAAATTACGTAACGCGGTAAAAGTTAATGAGCTAGACACAATGAAAAGAAAAAAAAATATTCTCAGTCGTCGCATCATCCCCTTGTTGAAGAATTTTCGTCTGCGAAAATTAAACCAGTACCTGAACTAGATGAAGGCTGATCCTTGAATCGTCTGCGATATTTCTTCATCATCTAATCTTCGCGTTCCCATGTGAATTCAGGACCATGTCTCGAGTTCCAACGAACTTTAACGATTGAGATCTTGCTACGTTTTAATTGTTTAACTTCCCGGTCCATAATTTCCACCGGTTCTTCGATAAATCGAAGTTGTTCGTCCACATGCAACTCCTCGAGTGGAGTGATTAATGTCTCATCTGCTAAACATTTCTTTAAATTCGACACATGGAAGACGTTATGGACCCCACTTAGCTCTGCTGGTAAGTTTAGTTCATATGCTGATAGACCAACTCTTTTAACAATCTCAAATGGCCCAATGTATCTCGGATTTAACTTACCACGTTTACCAAAACGTACTACACCCTTCCAGGGTGAGACCTTTAACAAGACCTTGTTTCCTTCCTCAAACTCCAAAGGTCTTCGCCGTTTATCAGCATAGCTTTTCTGTCTATCTCGTGTGGCTGCCATACAGTTACGGATTTGCACGATTTTCTCTGTTGTCTCGAGTACCAACTCAGGACCTGTGAGTTGACTGTCACCAACCTCGGCCCAACAGAGAGGTGATCTACACTTACGCCCATAAAGTGCTTCAAACGGAGCTACACCGATACTGGTGTGATAGCTGTTATTATAAGAGAATTCCACCAACGGTAAGTGCTTATCCCAACTTTCACCAAAATTGATCGCACATGCACGCAGCATGTCTTCAAGAGTTTGAATGGTCTGTTCACTTTGACTATCGGTCTGAGGGTGATATGTTGTACTCATATCCAAACGCGATCCCAATGCTTCGTGTAACGATTCCCAACATTTTGATGTAAATCGAGCGTCTCGATCTGATATAATAGAAACTAGTACTCCATGTCGCGAGACGATCTCTTTAAGATATATTTTGCCTAAGGTCTCTGAGGTATTAGTTTCCTTGATTGGTAGGAAATGTGCCGACTTGGTTAAACGATCAACAATTACCCAAATTGTATCACATCTACTTGCTGTACGGGGTCACTTTGTGATAACATCCATGGCGATACCCTCCCATTTCCACTCGGGAATTTTTGGTTGTTGAAGCAACCCTGCCGGTTTCTGGTATTCCGCCTTAACCTTGGAACAAGTCAAGCACTTGCTTACGTAAGTGGCAATGTCTGCTTTCATCTTAGGCCACCAGTAAATCAGTTTCAAATCTTGGTACATCTTATCCGAGCCTGGATGAATAGAATAACGAGACTTATGGACTTCATCCATAATCAATTCCCTCAAATTTCCATACACGGGAATCCATATTCGGTTCGCACAGTACCGGATACCATCGGATCTAACTTCCAGTAACTTATCCACACCCCGCCAGGATTCTAATTCAATGTTCTCATCTTTGAGTGCTTCGAGTTGTGCATTCCGGATCTGATCAGGTAATCCTGTATGAATAGTAAATTGCAAGGCACGAACTCTTCTAGGCTTGGGGTTATCCTTCCGGCTTAAGGCATCGGCTACTACATTAGCTTTGCCTGGATGGTATCTAATTACGCAATCGTAGGCATTAAGAAGTTCCACCCAACGACGTTGTCTCATGTTCAACTCCTTTTGAGCAAAGATATGCTCGAGACTTTTGTGATCAGTGTAGATAGTACACTTTGTACCATAAAGATAATGTCTCCAAATTTTCAACGCGAAAATGACTGCTCCCAACTCCAAATCATGAGTTATATAATCCTGCTCGTGAATCTTTAACTGACGAGAGGCATAAGCTATGACTTTCTCCCTTTGCATCAGCACGCAACCTAATCCTTGCTTCGATGCATCACAATACACCACGAAATCATCACTACCCTCTGGTAGTGATAATATTGGCGCGCTACAAAGTTTCTACTTTAGTAGCTGAAAAGCGGCGTCATGCTTTTCATTCCAGTTATACGCCGTTCCTTTATTCGTTAGCGCCGTAAGAGGTTGGGTATCTTTGAAAATCCCTCAATAAATCGTCTGTAATAACCTGCCAAACCAAGAAATTGACGAATTTCCGTGGGTGTCTTAGGCGCAGGCCAATTCTTAATTGCGTCAACTTTGATTGGATCAACGTGAATCCCCTGATCATTAACAACATGATTGCACCTCACGCATCCAGAAATCACACTTTGAAAATTTTGCATACAATTGCTCCTTCTTGAGTAACTCTAAGATCAAACGAAGATGTTGTTCGTGCTCCTCCTTAGACTTAGAATATATCAGAATATCATCAATGAAGACGATGATGAATTTATCGAGATATGGCTTGCAAACGCGATTCATCAAGTCCATGAAAATCGCTGGTGCGTTGGTTAACCCAAATGGCATAACCATGAACTCATAATGACCATAACGAGTTCTAAACGTTGTTTTCGAGACATCCTCCTCGCGGACTCTCAGTTGGTGATAACTTGATCTTAAATCGATTTTGGAATAGTAGCTAGATCCCTGTAGTTGATCAAACAAATCATCGATTCGGGGCAAGGGATAACGATTCTTGACAGTCACCTTGTTGAGTTCTCTGTAATCGATGCACATTCGAAAGGTTCCATCTTTCTTTTTAACAAACAACACTGGAGCTCCCCAGGGCGATGAGCTAGGCCTAATAAATCCATTTTCAAGTAGTTCTTGAAGTTGAGTATATAGCTCTTGTAACTCATTTGGTGCCAAACGATAAAGTGCGCGAGCAATAGGCGCTGCTCCAGGAGTAAGATCAATCTGAAATTCGACTTCTCGATGAGGTGGTAGACCTGGTAGATCTTCCGGAAAGACTTCAGGAAAGTCCTTCACGATCGGGATATATTCAATTCTCTTTTCCTCATTTGTTTTCTCTGAAATGTTCGCGAGAACAGCAAAATGTCCTTTACGCAAACACTTTTGTGCTTTGAGAAAAGATATCACGCCCATAACAGTACCACACTTTTCTCCTTGAACTAAGACTAACTCTCCACTAGGCAACGGTATTCGAACGATTTTCTCATGACAAACGATTTCAGCACGATTCTTGGATAGCCAATCCATTCCCACAATAACGTCAAAACTTCCCAAGGTGATAGGAAAAAGATCTATTCCCAACTTATGGCCAGCCAATTCTAATTTACAGTCTTTAACTACATGGGTAGACTCAACAAGTTTACCATTAGCAAGTTCAACTACGTATTTAGCATCTAAAGGAGTCATGTTGGCATTTATCATATTGCTAAATTTAGTAGATATGAAGCTTCTATCGGCACCGGTGTCAAATGAGACTAGAGCATAGTATCCGTTAAGAGAAAACTTACCAGTAACGACATTTGGATCTGCTCTGGCATCTCCCGAGCCTATAACAAAAGCTCTACCCCTGGCGCCATTCCCACCGTTGTTCCCATTGTTGTTGTTATTATTGCCATTGCGATTGCCAGTGTTATTGTTTTGTTGTTGTAGTTGTTGTTGTAGTTGTTGTTGTTTCCACCGTTCAGCTGGGAACAA
Organism: Deinandra increscens subsp. villosa; assembly: GCA_039602395.1. NCBI lineage: Eukaryota > Viridiplantae > Streptophyta > Magnoliopsida > Asterales > Asteraceae > Deinandra > Deinandra increscens. The sequence continues at coordinate 3,677,583 of JBCNJP010000024.1, read as the reverse complement.
TTTCTTTTTATGTGGCCTTCTTTCCCACAATTAAAACAACCTTTAGGGGCTTCAGCATCCTGAACTTGTTTCCCATTGTTCTTAACCCTGCAGGTTTTGGACTGATGACCCTTCTTTCCACAATTTGCACACACATAGGAGTCACACGCACCATAGTGATGGAAACCACACTTGTTACAACGTGGGGAATTTCCCATGTAAGATGATCCTCCTTGGTCGCCTCGGCCTTGATTGTTCTGCTTCTGGTTGTTCGAGGAGAAATTCCTAGAATTATCAAACTTGTGATTCTGGTTTTGATGGTTCTGTTGATTGGAAGACTTGTTTCTAGACTGATTCCCCGAATTATCCCACTTTCTTTTGTTGTCAGAGGCTCCAGAAGTTCCTTTTCTAGGAGGTAAGACTCCTTGATCAACTGCTTGATTCGTGAGCCTGTTGGCAATCCTTACAGCATCACGAATGGTCACAAGGTTTGAGGCAGTCACCATTCCCTGGATTTGAGGCACTAAACCCTTGATATACAGTTTAATTCTTCGGTAAGCAGGTGTGGCGATTCTAGGACACAGATTCGCAAGAGAATTTGAACGAGTTGTGTAAGCTTCAATTTTAGACCCCTCCATCTTGAGATTATACAATTCAGTTTCCAATTTCTGGATCTCGTCCCGTGGACAATACTCTTCTTGTAGCAACTCTTTGAACTCGGCCCAAGGCATGGCATTAGCTTCTTCAATCCCCAGCATCTACACCTCAGTCTTCCACCAGGTGAGAGCCGGTCCTTCCAAAGTACCCGTGGCAAATTTCACTTTGTTAGCCTCAGGACAGTTGCACATCTCAAAAGCAGATTCCACTTTTTCAATCCAGTGGAGTAGGCTAACAGCTCCTTTAGTCCCATTGAACTGATTAGGCTTACAGTCCATGAAAGTTTTAAATGTAGCATTACCTGTACATACATTCATACAACCATTCAATCACAGATTACCAATACGTGTGATCACATCAACCAACAAAACACGAATTTTTGTGTTACCTTGGGGTTGCCCTGCATTTCCTGTACCTTGGACATGTACCGCTAAAGCATCAGCCACATGTTGGTTGATTAGTGCAGCCAATTCAGCTGGTGTCATGTTTGGTACATATTCGTATGCCATTATATTTTTATGTTAAACCACGGCGATACAAATAATTATCACGAATTGTTAGGAAAACTATAATTTAGATTGGTTTGTGTGTCAAACCGTTGAGTTTATGTTTTAGATTAAAAACGACATATTTATAATTATACAAACCATTTTATTAGTTAGCGGGTTTTTAGATATTCCAAGAAAGTCATTTTAATCCATCTTGAGTTGGTCATAAGCCTAAAGATTACAAAAAAAAAAACAAAGAAAAGAATGAAATGAGGTCACCCGGGTTCGAACCCGCGACCTCTCAAACACAAACGAACGTCATAGCCACTGGGCTGTGGCTGTTGTTTGGTAAACCATCCGCTGCGACTGATTTTCTACACACAGTGGCTCAAAACCGAGTTATTAAAACAAAACAGAAAAAGAATCGAGACGGGCGGGGGTCGAACCTAGGACCTTGCGAACATCAAGTGCGCGCCTTAGCCACCAGGCTAGCGCTGTGTTTTGGTTAATAACCAGGTTTTAAAAGTTTTAACCAGTCACGTAACGGTGACCTTCTTCTTTCCTTAGATCTCCGGTGATTGGAGCCCTAGCTCCGGTCGCCGGAAAATCGCGACCTCAAAAAAAATGTTACGAGATGAATGGAAAAATGGTAGGGAACATTTACCTCAAGACAGAGATGCGAGAATACAAGTTTTTAACACCGAAATCGATCCCGAAACTTTGAAAACAACTCCGCAAGTTGCTCCAATTCCCAAAACTGAGGACACATGCGTGCTCGGTGTCGAATGGCGATCACGATGATGGTCAAATGGGAGTCGACCGATCAGTGATTAGCCGGAATTGCTTGAGTTCACCGGAAAACTAAAAAAAAAGAGACGAGAGAAGCAGAGAGCTACGGGAGTCGAGAGGGACAAGGAATATGATTGAAAGTGCAATAATATTGGTCTATAATTGAGAAGTTAAGGTTATTGAAATCGACGAGGTATTATGATCGGTCGAAACCGATCATCGCGACATTGATTTCACGTAAATGTCCATTAATTGACAATTGGCTAATGACACATTTAATCCCTCACGAATTTACAATCAAGAAAACATGTTTGAGGTAATTTCATAATAGACCCTACATGTTTAATTAAATGGAATCGTGTTTGGGAAATGACAAAATAAGTCCCTTGAAGTTCTAAAAGGGTTAACGGCTCTAACGGAGTTAACGAGAAATGTTTTCAACCACAAATATACGAGGAACGTCAAAAATATAAATCGTGTAATGTTTATAAGAAATATAAATCCCGTTTAAATTCACATAAAATCATAGATATAATTCCATAATTATTTATTTAAATTGGTAATCTATATATTTGAAGTCACGTAAAGTTATGACTAAAAGTTTATGAATATATACTTTAGGTTTAAATAAAATCACAAATTTAAATCTATGATTTAATAATTAAACTCACATAGAATGATAAAATACGTGTGAAATATATATAAATATATCACATAAAATCATAAAGTGAAATCATAAAATATCAACGTTTGAACCTACATGTATGCTCGTTTAGTGATTACTACACAAAACCCTAATTGCTAAAGTCAACGCAGATAAGGACATAAATGTTCACACAATATTTAATACGTTTTACGTTCAAATGAATCAAAGAAATTATCAAAAGAATCATACCTAGGAGATGGACTCCTAGACGATGATGACCCTCCAGAATAATAAGGTTGTTTCTTCGGAGGAGATGATTTCTTTTGAACCTTTTCTTTCGGAAGTTTTTCTTTCTTCTTTTGCTGTTGGACTTGAACCGGTACTTCCTTGATATCAAAAGCTAAACCTTTGTTTTTGTATCCTGGAACTTTCTTTGAACTTAAAGGAGAACCAAAAGCTTCTCTTCCCTTAGCTTCTCTAGTGAATTTAGCTTTAATGTCTTTCAGTATATTCATCTGAATCAAAGCTTTTTCTTCTTCTGTTGCAAAGGAAGTATTCGAAACAACCTTTTCACAGATATTTTCATTTTCCAAAAATGTAGACTGTGAGTCAAATTTTGGAGCTTCACCCAACGGCTTCTGCTTTTTCTCAGATTTGGATTTCTTCTTCTTAGGTGGAGTGGCAAACTTGGAGTAATTACGCAACTCTGCCTTTGGATCCAGAGGAGCATATGTAAATTCAGATAACTCCACTGGGTGAGGTACCTAGTGAATGTCATCTTTCTTAGAACTATCATTGCTTCGATCCTGTTTATACAAGAAATTCAAAAATGTAGGATAGAGATTGCAATTCTTTATTTGCCTTTCTAACTCCAAAATCTCCAACTTTAACTCTAAAATCTTATTTTACTCTTCAAATAATTCTTTCTAAGACTTACTGAATGCTTCATTTAAATCGTTATACTCATAATGCTGTCTCCTTCTGATCTCACATTCAGCTAAAACTTATTCAATTACAGTTTCCCACTTCTTCTTAAGGATCCCAACATCCTTTGTTAGAACTTCATTCTTATCTCGAAGAAGCACATTCGCATCGCGAAGTGTAGAAAGTTCTTCCTAAAGACCTAAAACTCTATCAGCAGCTTCAATAGCAATGGCATTTGCTTTCTCATACTTCTGCTGAACAGGATAGCTTTTCTGAAATAAATTCTCAAAGTCTTGAGCTACATCTAAAGTTTCAGCTTTAAATTTTTCACATTCTTCACTCAAAACTTTCTTCTCTTTTAACAAATCAGCATTAATCTTAGCACGTTCAACACACTTTGGACATATTAAGGAAATTTCATTCTAAACTTCTTCTATGTCACTATCATCCCCTTTATCATATATCATGCAGGAACTTGTTTCACAATCAGAATCCGTTACACAACCATTAATTTGTTCAGTCTTGAAAATAGTATTACAATCCTTTTTATCTGAAAACTTATCACTTCCTGATTCTAAAACACTCGATGCTGAATCATATTATTTTGAATCAGTAGAGTCTGAGCCAATCTTCATGGTCTGAATGTGTGAACATGTCTCGCCTTTTTCTTTCAATGTATTCCATTTATCTTTTGCGGTCCAATATACTGTGATATCATGAAATAATTCTCTTGAAAGAGTTGGTTTGATAATATCTCTAGCTTTTTCTTTATTATCTGTATAAGTCCTTTCTTAGAGAAAGATGTTGATGTATTATTACATCTCCTCTTGCATCAGTAGGCCATTTAAATTGCTTATCGATTATCTTCCAAAAATCTTTGAAATGTTTGTTGATGTAAATCTCAAAATCAACTTTCCATTTATGGTAATCTTCCCATTTCATCAGTGTCATTTAGCATAGGACTAGCTTGTGATGCACTCATATTCGAATAATTTATGAAAAATTGGTACAATATACTTGAATCACTCTTTACCAAAATCGAAACTACCACTCCAAAAACTTCAATCCCAAAAGCTTCTTGGAAATCCCCACGTAACGGGGGTTCAGGGGCAGCGCGCCTGAGAAGCAGGGTCTAAGGGGCGGCAGCCCCTGGCGGGGTCCAAGAGGCAGAGCCCCTGGCTGGGGTCGAGCTAAAAATGCATCAGAAACTTAACCGAACTCGTCCGAACTGAGCATATCTGAACGTCAAACGAATTGTGTCCGAACTGAAACTAAGCTTGTCCGAACTCTGCCGAACTGGAGACGAACTGTAACTTCCAAACCTCAGCCGAACTATATCCGAACCCTATCTGAACTTGATCCGAACTGGAGTTTGGAGCGGTTATTTATCTGAACTTGAAGTTCTTGAGGCAAACTGAAAACGCATGACGCGAACTCAGACGAACGAAATCGTATTTTGTCTGAAATTTGTGATTTTGGATGTTTTTGAAGGAAATTTTCAACAGTAGGTAATGATAATACAATACAAACGTTCTGAAATAAATTTTAACACAAAAAGCTCTCGAATTTGATGAAACTTGATTAAGTTTCGCAAAAACCCACTTTCTTTCTCTAGAAAAACTCAAAAAACACTACAATTTGATTAGCAAATGGAACCAGAAAGCTCTGATACCAATTGAAATTGCGTGAGCATTTGATCGTTTGCTATTCTAGTGATTATGAAAAGTAATCGAGATCAAAATGTAAATACAAATGAAATTTGTATTATTGAGCTTGAGAGAAAAACCACATAGAAAACACACACAAAAGGTGTAGAATGTGACAAGAAGTTATATTCTCTATACAATACAAGCTATTTATAGAAGGAACATTCTAAGCAAAATCCTGATCATCCAAACCTCCAGTTCGGACATGTTCGTGTGAGTCCAAACTGGAGTTCGCCTATAGTTCGGATCACAGCATACTGGTGTCTCTTATCTTGTATTTGATACTTCACATGACGACCTAGAATTATGCATCAACACTTTTCCAAGCAAGGAAACACATCTTCAAAGAAAGATGCATTCCTTGATTCCATTATAGTATCTTCATGTACAGCTGGGTTCTTGGACTCACGTACTAGAAAATGATGTGCACTACTATGTGGGGCATAACCTATGCATACACAATCCACAGTTTTAGGTCCTATCTTTTGTGCCTTTGGTGGTGGCACCACCACTTTGGCTAGGCAACCCCACACTCTCAAGTATTTATAGGATGGTTCTCTACCCATCCACAACTCATAAGGCGTCACATCCTTATTCTTGAGAGGTATCTTATTTAAAAGATAATTAGCCGACAAAATGGCCTCTTCCCACATGTCCTGGCTCAACCCAGAACTTATCAACATGGAATTCCTCATTTCCTTTAATGTTTGGTTCTTTCGTTCTGCAATGCCATTTTGTTGTGGGGAATAAGGAGCACTGCACTCATCGATGACTCCATTTTGTGCACATATGTCTGCAAATGGTGAAACATATTCACCACCTCTATCGCTCCTGTTACTTTTATTTTTTTGTTGAGTTGGTTCTCAACCTTTGTTTTGTACAAGACAAAGTTGTCTATTGCTTCATCCTTACTCTTAAGTAAGTACACATAGCAATATCTAATACTATCATCAATGAAGGTGATGAAGTACTTGTGACCACCTCTAGTGGGAACCGATTTCATGTCACACACATCAGTGTGAATCATATCAAGGGGTTCGGTTTTCCTTTCCATCGATTTAAACGATGGTCTTGTTTGTTTAGTATCAACACAATTTTTACATTTTGAGTTTAGCTCAATGGGAAAAGCAGGTATGTGATTTAATTTAATCAAAAGACGCACTGAATTAAAATTAACATGAACAAGACGACCATGCCAAACATTAGAAGACCTAATCAAATAAGAAGAAGTAGAAGCATTCTTATCCATGTTCTTTTTCATAGCCATTACATTGAGTTTAAACATACCATTCTGGGCATAGCCCTTACTAACAAACATACCACGTTTAGATAAAACAAATTTATCACTTTCAAACAACAAACAAAAACCAGTCTTATTAAGCAACCATCCTAACACAAGACTCTTGTATAACTCAAGAATATACAACACGTTGCTTAAAGTGAGCTCCTTCCCCGAAGTTCACTTGAGGATCACATCCCCTTCATCCTTGATATCAGCTGTAGCGGCATTTCCCATGTGCAACTTTTCATCTCCCGCCATCTCCTTAAACGTATTGAAGAGAGCCTTTTCAGGACAAACATGGCGGGTAGCACCGGTGTCGACCCACCACCCTTTATCTTTGTTAGACACAAAGTTAACGGGACCAGTTTCACCACAGTTGTAGCATCTCCCCTTAAAAGAAACAACTTTCTTCTTTACACCACCTTTCTTTGGACTAAGTTCCACAACCTTGTCCTTGCCTTTGTTATTAGGCTTGTGGCTTTTGTTTCCCCTGGAAGTTTGACCATGCTCCATGACATTAGCCTTAGCATATGTCTCCACTTGGCTTCCTTTTTGTGCCAACCTATTGTCTTCTTCAATTCGAAGACGGACCACAAGGTCCTCCATTCATTTCCTTTCGCTTATGCTTAGGTAATTCTTGAAATCCACCCATGTTGGAGGCAATTTCTCGATCATAGCAGCCACTGAAATGTTTCACCAAGAACCATTCCCTCAGACAGAATGTCACTAAGAATGACCTGCAATTCCTGAACTTGGTTAATCACAGTTTTAGAATCAACCGCTTTATAATCCAAGAATTTTGCCATAACAAACTTCATTGTTACAGCATCTTCTGTCTTGTACCTGCGTTCCAATGACTCCCACAATTCTTTGGCAGTCGTTGTCTTGAAGTACACATTGTACAAAGCATCAGCAAAACCGTTTAACACATAGTTTCAACACAAGTATTCAGAATGCTTCCATGCCTCAGCGGACACTCAAAGATTGAGTGTCCGCATTTGCTTCAGCAAATTCAGGGGGTGACTCAGTGTAGAATGTCGCAAGATTCAGAGTAGTTAAGTAATATAACATCTTTTGCTGCCATCTTTTGAAGTTCAAACCAGAAAACTTTTCTAGTTTTTCAGCATGGTTGGCCACAGTTTGGGTCACTTGGCTACCAACTAATGGTCCCATCATAGTGGAGACAAGAGGTCTCATGGTGGAAGACGAGCTAACCACTGTAGTAGACATTTCTGAAACAATAACACAAATCAGAGTCAAAAAAGTTGGTTTACTAAAAAACCAATAGCCAAGCTTTACTCAAAAGTTTACACAAAATAAAGTTAACTGATTACAAGTGTTCTAAAAAAAATTCAACCCAACTTTACATAAAAGTCGGGTAATAATTGTTTGATAGAAAGCCAAAACGGATTTTAAAACCTAAAGAAAAGTAATATGTTATGTAATCCAATTTTGAAACGGTGTAGAAGCGAATTCTGTTTTAAGATTGTCGGAACACCGTTCATAGAAACTTAGAAATACAGTTAAAATAATACAAATTACAAAACCATTAAAGAAGATTACTGTTGGTCCCGAAACAACAATCGCTCACGATATCTAACTAATCTAAACGTGCGGAATCCGGTTAGATTAGTGATTCAAGAAAGAGAAGAGAAGAAATCGAAGAAAACGATGATTAAAACGTGAAAAACCTGATCTTTGCACACAAGATGAACTTGTCGGGTACAAATAAGAAATCGTAAACTATCTTCTCTCTCTGGTTTACGATTACGATCGTAAACAGTTTGTGGCTGCACCAAAATCGTAAACCAGGAACCCTCAATGAGGAGAACCATTGGGGTTTATATAGGCACCCCAATGGGTTTACAATTGGGCCCTTTTGGATCTTAAACCCAAGCCCAAACCCATATCTAATAGAAAACTAGTCTACTAATCTAATTAAACCCTCTAAGCCCAGCCCAAAGTATTTAATATTACAAGCCTCATAATCTAGCCTCTACAATCTTCCCCTAGGCTTGTGATATTAAATGTCTTCACTTTTTGAAAATTTTCTTCTTGACTGGCTGGCATAAATGATGATGAAGATTCTTTCTGCAGAAATCTTTAATGGGTTTCATGACGGGCACTTGGTACTTCCTCTTGATCAGCATCAGCTCGAACTTCTTGAAATGAACAAGTTAATGAGATGGAGGATTCTCATTGCCTTGCTTATTTTGAAAGAACTGGTTCTTGCTGAATCTTCGGTAACTGTCTTGAATCTCCAAAAAATAGAGGGTAAAATTTTAAAAACCTCTAACTTTGAAGAACTTGATTGTTGATCTTTAAACTTCATGATCTCTGACTGCTCTCTGTATCATTTTCTTTATCAAAGATTAACTTGAAATCTTCAGCTTCCCCTAAACATGTGAACATCTTCTTTGAAGCTCTTTTTGAAGCTTTTGAAAACTTGTATAGACACCAACAACTTCCCCTGAACAGTTGCTTTTCCAGATAGAAGTCTTGTCCGGTTGGTTCTTTAACTTTGAGCAGCAGCAGCATCAGTAGCATCTTTCTATCATCAACCTGTCTGACACACATTTGAAAAAAATATACTCCATCAGACATTTGATGAACGGTCTTTGGGTTAGAAGGTAATTATCATATGTTCAGTTGATTCAAATTAACATTATTTTAACCAAAAACCCTAATATAGATTACAGGTTTTCTATAAAACTTCCCCTAAACCCAAGACCTCTAAAGACTTCCCCTTAGCTGATAACTTCCCCTCAGCTAAGGACTTCCCCTGAGATAATACATATTATCTTCGAGTTCCCTTCAGATACTATGTATTATGGAAGTCTATTCATTAGATAATAAGTATCATCCTCGAGTTCCCTTCGGATAATACTTATTATCCCCTCTCAAAGACTTCCCCTTAGCTGATTACTTCCCTTTAGCTAAGGACTTCCCCTGAGATAATACATATTATCTTCCAGTTCCCTTCAGATACTATGTATTAAGGAAATCTTTTCATTAGATAATAAGTATCATCCTCGATTTCCCTTCGGATTATACTTATTATCCCTTCTCCTTCCCCTAAATATTTGGCAAGATCTGTCGGGAGCATACTGACATGCGTTAAAACCCATGAAAACACATTTTGACTTCTCAAATTAACCTGGCCAAGACGTAAACACAACCAAAAAGAACTTAAAGACTCACACACGAAAGATAAAAATAAACAAATACTTACCAATATCAAACATGAGAAAGTTTACAAGGGATCAAACCGTATGAATCTGACTGAGGAACCCTTTTCAGCTTCAGTTACTCGACTAGTCCAGGTGATTGCCAGTATGTTTGTCCGCTTTAAACTCAAACCCGTTTGAACCCAACCAAATGCATCATGCTAAATAGATTACTAATTACCAGCATGTTTAATCGTCCCCACACCCAATTATACATAGCAAAGCCTACCCAACCTCAGAGTTTATTGAGGATTCACAAACCCCCAACTTGAGGAACAATGCAACACCGTTATGACTGCCACTTATTTCATTAATCATCAGTCGGTGATCAGGTCGGCTGCATAAGCACGCAAAGAAGACCAAACTGAATGATTATTTTATTTTCTTTTCTTTTTCATTTCTTTTTCTTTTCTTTTCATTATGTGGTGTAGTCATTACAGCAGAAACATGGCGTGTGAGAGAGTGAATACTAGGTATAATTACCACTCTCAACCCGTTTTTGCTGGGACTCAGTTTTTTAAACCATGCAAACTGGGATGGGAAACTAAACATATATATATTTTAAGTTCATTGCACTTACATTGGTGGTCATAAGATTAGGTCGAGCCTACCGAGCATATCACCGTGGAGCTTGCTTTTCACTTTCGCTTTACACGTGTCAGTCATCTCCAATCCGAACATATTTTACTTCCCTTAGCTTTCTTAGAAACAGACACAAAGAAACTATTAAAAATTGAAAAGCACACTATTTTTGAGGGGTCAACTTTTTCTTCATCTTTATATTTCTTCCCCTTGCTTTTTGATTTTTAATGTCACAACTTTTGTGAACATCAAATTTTTTTTAAACACGAACACATAAGCAGAGCAAATAACTTCACATACATCTGGCCAAGCTAACCTTCAAAGTATGGATTTGAAAATTTTCAGAAAATTGGGTTTATACCTCATTGTTTTTTTTTTAATTAAACAACCAAGCACCAACTGAAATTTTTAAGGAATTTGGTTTGATACAAACACCCTTTACCGCTTCATCAAACAAACAACCAAGTTAAGAACAATACATTTCATGCTGAATTTGTCCTTTACCTCTCAAAGAAACATATCCTCCATAAAAAAATTGCTTGTCATGACATGAAGATACGTCTCCTAAACTGTGCCTGGAACAATCACTTATCAATAAACAAATTAATAAAAAAAATGTTAGTGATAATCCTCCTTGACTGTTCCTGCACCTAGTGAGAGATTAGTTAGCCAATGGCACCCAGAACATTGTTTTTCTGGGTACACCTGAGGAATCAATAAAAGATACTTCTTGTAAGAACATCCCCTTTGAGAAATGAGGAAGTTGGGATGGAACTGCCTTGATTTTTTGGTTTCCAAGTTCCAGGTGATTTAACATTTGTTTTACTCACTTTTGGAGTTGCGACTTATGGTATTTCAACCTTCTTCGTTTTAGATTCATTTTTTAAAACAGTTTTTGTTTTCGTCACCTTTGTAGTTGTGACTTTAGGTATTTCAACCTTCTTCATTTTAGAATTGTTGGGCTATACATATGAGGCATGAACATTAGAGTGGGCTTAGCTTGGTTTGGGCTTAGAGTGATTACGATATGGGCTTGTTAGGCCGGTTTTCCTTTATGGGTTTATGATTACTTTTAGGGTTTTGTAATGGGTACTATATAAACCCATCTAGTTTATGATTGTAAGTAGTTGTTAGTTTACGATTTGTGCCTCCTCTCTTGTATTTCCGATCGTAATCTTCATCTCAAGAAAGTTGATTGTTCATCATTCAAGATTTGATCTTTTTGTGTTGTTCTTCACTCATATCAAGTCTATTTCATCTTCTTTCTCTTGAATCGATCTCGTACAAGGTTTCCGCACTTGTTCGAGATTAAGATATCGTGAACGGTTGTTGATCTTGGACCAACAATTGGTATCAGAGCTAAGAATCACTGATTCGAGGTTCTCACAGTATTGGATTCAAGTTTTCACTATAAAAGTTTAAATTTTTTAAGGTTTTGGAGTTGCTCTTTGAGTTTACGATTGACCTGCTGTTGTTTTTCTGGGTTTACGATAATTTTTGGGGTTGTTTTGGCAGTTTATGACTGGTGTTCTTCGTTGTTTTGGTGTTTACGACTTCAAGAAGTGTTTTTTGAAGGATTACGATCACAAGTTTCGAGTTTACGACTTCAAGCTCGGAGCTTTGAGTGTTTACAATTTTAACCTGCCGGAAACGTGTTTACGATTTGTTTCTATCGGAATCGAGTTTACGACTTGCTTGAATCTGATTCGAGTTTGCGACCTATTTGATCGGAATTAGGAGTTTACGATCCGGGGTGTGTTTATGATTAAGGGATTACGATCAGCGTGCGTATCAAAATCTTAAACGGGGTTTATGATCGGAAACTCGTCTTTTTGGACATTTGGACTTTTAGTTTTAATTTTTCCTAAGCTTTCGTCATGGATTTCGAACCGAGCATGTACCAAAAACTGGACTTTGAGATTGGATCAACTACACGTCCTCCTAGACTCACTTCTGCTGATAACTTCCTTGAATGGAAATACAGATTCCAGAACCATTTGAAAAGCGTAGATTTGAGACTTTGGAGATCTGTTGTGTATGGACCGTTCATACCCACACACACTGAAGCAGGAAAGGTTGGAGTGGTAAAGACTGAAGCAGAATACTCGGATGATGATTGGGAAAGATGTAACAAAGATGAGAGAGCTTATGCTATCATGACAATGGCGTTGACGCCGGAAATTGCTCAAGGGTTTAAGAAGTATAAGACTGCAAAGAAACTCTGGGATGCTCTGGTGGTGGCCTATGAAGGTAATCCCGATATTAAGGCGAGCCATAAGCAGATGCTGAAGCAGAAGTTCAACTTGTTCAATCATATTCAAGGAGAGTCCTTTGAAGCTCAAGTCCAAAGATTTGTGTCCTTATTTACTGAGATGTCAAGCTACGATATTGAACCTGAACAAGAAGACAAGAATCTGAAACTCTTAAACAGTTTACCCAAGAACTGGAATGCCAACATCTCAATTATCAAAGATAACAACAAACTGAGTGAGTTAACTGTTGATGAGCTGATCAACAAACTGAAGTCAGAGATGATTGATGATAAATAGAGGGAGCTGAATCATCTAAGCTCACTGAGCATGGCAGGAAAGTTGAATCAGGCACTTTTATCTGAAGAAGTAGGATCAAAGCAAGCTGGAAGTTCATCTGGAAATGATTCAAGTGCTAACAGAAAGTCAACTGCATTTGTGGCACGATCTCAAGCAAGTTCAAGTGGAATGGTCAACGCTGATGAGGCTAATGCTACCAATGATCCCAATTTTGCCCTTGGAATGGGATTCATGAACAGTTACCATGCACTTATGGCTGGAACATTGGTGCCTACTGATATGCTGTCAGGAGAACTAAATCAGATCAATCCTGAAGATGTGGAAATGCTTGATGTTTCCTGGCAGATGGCAATGGCAGTTTTCCGTGCTAAGAAGTTTATGGCTAAGACTGGAAGGAATGTATGGAAGGATCATGACAAGATAAGGATGGGTTTTGATAAGAGTAAGCTCAGATGCTTTAACTGTGATGAGTACGTGCACTTTGCAAGGGAGTGTACCAAGCCTAAGAGAGAGAAGCCATAAGAGAAGAAAGCTGGAGATGGTAAAGGGAAAGTAGAGACAAAGGCTTTGGTCGTACAGGATTGCGGGGAATATCAATGGGCTTCGCAGGTAAGGGAACTCAGTCTGACGGGTACTATGATTGCTCAGATGGAGAATGATGCTGATGAAGAACATGCCTTTGTGGTCACTGATGAGGAGAACCTGGTTGAAGACAAAGAGGCATTTGCAGCCGAGGTTGACAACACAAAGGTATGTACTAATCCCACTTGTGCTCATTTAATTCCTGGCCTTAGACAACTTTGGAAAAATAGTGAGATAGAATTATTTGACATGCAATGTTCTAGAAGTTCGTTTAAGGGTAGATGGGAAAAGAGTGAGGAGAAAGTTAAAGCTCAGAAATTGGATATAGAGAAATACCAAGCCCTAGCCTCTAAGAAGTTTGTCCTTTATGACAATGCTAAGTTAGAGATTGCTGAGCTTAGAAAGTAGGTAGATGAACTTACACATCAGAACAATGAGATGCAAGTAAAATTAGATGTGAATCAAATGAGAAATAAGAGAATGCTTGAAGCTAGAAAGGCCTTGTCCAACTGCATAACCGATGTTAGGTTTGGTAAGGATAAAGGAGGAATATGAATTAGTTTTTCTGAACAAAACAAGAATAATATTCCTAAACCTGTGCCTAGAGATATAATAGGTATGATCTATGAGGAGGATCAGGTAGATAGATCTGAATCAGAAATGCATGAAGCAGGACCTCCCCTAGATAGTGTATTGGTTGATGCGAAACCTATGACAGAAAAGGAACTAGAAAATGAGAAACATATGATGCATGGGCTGGGTAATCAGAATAGAATTGTGGCATCCACTAGTGAACCAGGTCCATCTCAGGAACCATTAAACAATAATGCTGGTTCGTCTGACATTTTTGTTTCATGTGCAGATGAAGTAAGGATCCAAGATGTTTCTGAGAAGGATGGTGAATGCTTAAGAGTCAAAGAGTGTCATGTGTCTAGTAGTTTAACTTCTGATTTACCTAAGGACGATGTTCTGGCATCTGTGTCAGAACTTATTATGTCCAAGTCAAAACAGTCTGTTATGTCTTTGTCATCAAAACATGTTTCTGATTCTAATGAAAAAGTTAATGGTTTTAAAATTCGTGTGCCTAACACAAGAGTTGGCCGTGAGTCTAAGCCCAAGGACTTTGTCCCTTATCCCCAGGTTTGTGTCTACTTTCAACAGAACAAACAAATCAAAATTGGAACAATTTTGTTTAATTACACAACCAGAAAAATTTCCAAAACATGTAATCATGTAGTCATGTAAATGGGCCTAGACTTATGAATTGTTTTCAGTGTGGAGAACCAGGGCACTTTGCTGCAAGTTGTGTGAATAGACCTTATCAACCATACTATCCGCAAAACCCATGGACTAGTATGTTAAAGAAAATGATGACAGGTGGAAACAAAGTTCAAAAGCAACAAGCTTTGTCACAGGGGAAGCAAAGTTCAGAACCAATGAAGACTCAACAGTCTAAGGTTTTAAACACAAAAGCTCCAGTGACAAAGCCTGTTGATGCAAAGTGGAATGTGGCCAAAACTCCGAAACCAACTTACAGACCTAAAGGATTTTACAAAAAGAATGATAAGATGAGACCGGAATTTGTTGAGAAACAAGTGTCTAAAACAAAAGTAATTTCTAAACCTAAAGGCAAAACAAAGGTTGAGACACAAAATTCAAAATCAAAAGAAGTCTCTCAAACAAAACAATTTGTTCAGACAAAATATAAAAACTTAAGTGGACTGCTGTCAAGAAATCTCCCGGTAAAAAGGCCACATCTCCACAAAAGAAACCTGCATCAGTGAAGAACTCAACCAATGTGATGAAACCACAGAAACATCCTGCTTGGAAACCAAAAGTCAACACTCAAAGTTAGTGTACCTGAATCAAAAGCAGGAATGTCTCTTCAATTAGTTAACTATACTGATTCCAAAGGTGTGCCCAGATCTGTTATGGCCTGGGTACCTGACTCTAACTAATCTTTGA
The DNA here is from genome assembly GCA_039602395.1 of Deinandra increscens subsp. villosa. Classification (NCBI taxonomy): domain Eukaryota; kingdom Viridiplantae; phylum Streptophyta; class Magnoliopsida; order Asterales; family Asteraceae; genus Deinandra; species Deinandra increscens. The sequence goes on along the minus strand of JBCNJP010000024.1, from coordinate 3,662,207 downwards.
TCCATGAAGGGACAGCCGAGAAGAACTGTCAACAATCATTGGTACGCTGATAGTGTTTGCTCCCGACATATGACTGGAGATTTATCGCTTTTGGAAGAGGTTGAAGATTTCAATGGAGGAGGTGTATCTTTTGCTGGTGGAGTTGGTGGCAGGATTAGCAAGAAAGGTGTGGTGAAGAGTGGCAGCTTGAAGTTCTCAGATGTGCATTATGTAGAAGAAGTATCACATAGTCTGCTCAGTGTGTCGCAGATTTGTGATCGAGAATATTCTGTGTTGTTCAACAAGAAGGAATGTATCATTCTCAAGCTTGGTGTCAAGATTCCTGAGGAATGTATCCTGATGCGTACACCAAGACGAGCAAATTCTTATCTTCTCAACATGGGTAATCCTCCGTCATCTGAAGAAGCCTGTCTTATTTCAAAGCAAAATGAAAATCTGGCTTTGTTATGGTATCATCGGTTGGGACATGCTAACATGAAGAATCTGAACAAGCTGGCAAAAGAAGAGCATGTTCGAAATCTTCCGATCAAGGACTTCACATCAATTGAGAAGTGTGTTGCATGTGCTGAGGGGAAGCAACACAAATTACCACATCGATCTAAAATGACGAATTCTATCTCATCGGTATTGCAACTACTTCATATGGATCTCTTTAGCCCAATGCAAGTTCTGAGTATCAGCAAGTTCGTGTATTGTTTGGTGATAGTGGATGACTTCTCTCGATTCACTTGGGTTTTCTTTTTGTCAAACAAGTATGAAACTCCAGAACTGGTGAAAAAGTTTGTAATTCTCATAGAAAATCAGATGAGCAAGAAAGTGAAGGCAATAAGATCAGACAACGGAACGGAATTTAAGAATGCTGAGTTGAATATGTTATGTGGAGAGAAAGGTATAGAAAGGCAGTACAGTGCACCATACACACCTCAACAGAATGGTGTTGCTGAAAGAAGAAACAGAACACTCATTGAAGCTGCCAGAACTATGCTGTGTGAAGCAAGACTACCAATCTTCTTCTGGGCCGAAGCAGTCAACACTGCTTTTTATGTGCAGAATCGAGTACTTTTAAACAAGCGACATGAGAAGACGCTGAAGTGAGGCCATCTGTGGAAAATGTCGGGAACTGGACCAGACCGGATTTTTTATTATGGATCACTGTTTGAAGGTTTTAACTACTCAAGCATGTTTCCTGGTCTGGATGAAGAAGAAGACATCATTGCTCCAGCTGCTGAAGTGAGGCCATCTGTGGAAAATGTCAGGGACAGTGTATCAGCAGCAGCTCCTAAGGATGATGTTGTGGATGTTCCAGGATCTTCAGGAACTCATAATAATCAGAAGGAGCCTGAAACCCAAGGTATGAATAATAATGTTAATGATACTAACCTGCCTATTTCTGTTTCAGTACCAGATGTTCAAACCACAAGAATCAACAGAGATCATCCTCTCAGCAATGTGGTCGGGCCAGTGTCAGCAGGTGTCACCACTAGAAGCCGCACGAGTAACATCAACCATTGCATGTACTCATGTTTCATCTCCCAGATAGAGCCTCCAAATGTGTTTGTAGCTCTTAAAGATCCAAGCTGGATTGAGGCTATGCACAATGAACTGGATCAATTCTCAAAATTGGGAGTGTGGCGTCTAGTGAAAAGGCAGAAGATAAAAAGGTTATACCCACAAGATGGTTGTACAAGAACAAGAAAGATGATACGGGTGTAATTGTTAGGAACAAAGCCAAGCTGATTGTTCAAGGACATAGACAGATTCATGGGGTTGATTATGATTAGGTATATGCTCCGGTGGCTAGATTGGAAGCAATTCGGATCTTCCTTGCTATAGCAACGTATCTCAATTTCACGGTGCATCAGATGGATGTGAAGACAGCCTTCCTCTATGCTGAAATGAATGAAGAAGTTTATGTGGCTCAGCCGCCAGGGTTTGTGGATGAAGAGCATCCGGATCATGTGTATCTCCTGGATAAAGCTTTATATGGTTTACATTAAGCTCCCCGCACATGGTATGAGACTCTGTCAAAGCATTCAAAGCATTTGGTAGAAAATAGTTATACACGGGGAGTGCTTGATCAAACTCTGTTCAGAAAGAAGGTGAAGGATGATATCATAATGGTGCAAGTGTATGTGGATGACATCATCTACGGATCTACAAATGAAGAATTATGCACTGAGTTTGAGGATATCATGAAAAAGATGTTTGAGATGAGTGATCAAGGGGAGATGAACTTTTTCCTGGCTTTACAAGCGAAACAAGATGAAACTTGAATTCTCATTCATCAAGCAAAATATGTGAATGAGATTCTGGAAAAGTTCAAGATGCAGGACTCCAAACCTATCTCCACTCCCATGGCATCCAAACCTCTACTGATAACAGATGCAGATGGAGAATCAGTGAGTGAATTCATGTATCGTTCGATGATCGGATCACTCATGTATCTAACAGCTAGTAGGCCGGATATTATGCATGCAGTGTGTGTGTGCGCTAGTTATCAGGCTAATCCTAAACTCTCTCATTTAGCTCCTGTTAAACGTATTCATAGGTATCTGAAGGGCAGGCCTCGGCTTGGACTTTGGTATCCTAAGAATACTGATTTTCAATTGTTTGCGTTTACTGACAGTGATTATGGAGGTAGTGACCTTGACAGGAAATCTACAACTGGAGGGTGTCAGTACTTGGGAGACAGACTCATCTCATGGCAGAGCAAGAAGCAGCATACTGTTTCCAAGTCAACTGCTGAAGCTGAATATGTGGCAGCATCAGCTGGATGCTCACAGGTAGTTTGGATTCAGAATCAGCTCACTGACTACGGTATGGAATTCATTAATACTCCAATTTTTTGTGACAACGCTGCTACGCTGCAAATTGTAAAAAATCCTGTTCAACATTCCAAAACCAAGCACATAGATATCAAGGTACATTTCATTCGTGATTGCTATGATAGGAAATTGATTCAGCTTGAAAAGGTAAATTCCGATCAAAATGTTTCTGACCTTTTCACAAAACCCCTTCCTCGTCCAAATTTTGAAATGTGTGTTGAAGGCCTAAGGATGATTGCCTTCGAGGAATGATCTGATCAGAACTTTTTGTATATAATTTTACTTTTATTTTTATTTACTTTTGCTTTAAGTTTCATTAAAAATATTAAAAAGTTAATTAAAAAAAAGGTGTTTTTGTTTCAAAAGCCTCATAAAAACAGGGGAAGAAATGTCATTGTTTCAGAAAATCTGAAAAATATGTTTGAGGTTTTTATGAAGTCTTTTGTTTGCCTTGAGTTTGTAGGAAGTGATATATATTTCTAAGACAATCGGAGACTGACACTTGTAAGGCTGAAGTGAAAGATTGCTCAAAGATGATTTGTCAGTAAGTTCAACCCAAAACTATGATCATCAATGTAAGTGCAGTAAACCTTAACTTCTATATATGATTAGTTTCCCGTCCTAGTTTACATGGTTTAAAAGACTGAGTCCCAGCAAAAACGGGTTGAGAGTGGTATTTATACATAGTATTCACTCTCTCACACACCATGTTCTGCTGTTATGACAACACCTCAAAAAGAAAAGTGAAAGACTGAAAAGAAAAAGAAAAATGAAAAATGAAAAGAAAAAGAAAAAACAATAAAATAATTATTTTGTTTGGTCTTCTCTGCGTGCTTATGCGGCCGACCTGATCACCAACTGATAATTAAGAAAATAAGTGGTAGTCATAGCGGTGTTGCATGTTTCTCAAGTTGGGGGTTTGTGAATCATCAATAAACTCTGAGGTTGGGTAGGTTTTGCTATGAACAATTGGGTGTGGGGACGGTTAAACATGACGGTAATTATGTACCATATTTAAGCACTTAAAAATTTTATCTGGATGTGAGTTTATGTGGTTTAAAAATTTTTGGGTAATCGTCAAGAGCGTCGAGTAACGGAAGCTGAAAAGGGTTCCTCAGTCAAAGACATGTCTGGTATGATCCATGAAAAATATCAGCTCCGAGGCAAGTGAATATTTAATTTTTGCAATTAGGTTATCTTTGTTTTGTAGTTTATTTTTTTTAAGTCTTTGATTGCTTAAAATTAATTTTTTATGATCATGATGTAAGTCCCGAAAACGGTCCAAACACGATATCACACAACGATTACGAGTGCGGAATCCAAGTAATCGTTGGATTCAAGAATAGAGATGGAGAAATCGAAAAATAATGTAAACAACAATAAACGAAATACTTAAACCTTTATTTTATTATGCACACGATCAACTCTTGTGATCGTCTGGTACACAACCTTGATGCAAACCGAACAGTCCTCCTATGTCTCTCTCAACTGGCTAGCCCCTAGTATGAGTATTAAGATTTGTTTATCTAGATAAACAAATCTTAAACCTAATTTTCGGATTAGGCTAAACAGGCCCACTAAACACCCCTTAAACTCTTTCTAATTGGGCCCAAACATGTCTAAATTGGCCCAATGACCCAATACAATGAAAACCCAACTATTTTACACCTATTCTATCACATAGGCCTTCAAAATAGTCCGCCAAGTGATGATTTAATACACAAGCCACAAATTATTCTCTTACAATCTTCCCCTTGGCTTGTGCTATTAAATGTCTTCTACTTTCAATCTTCAGACTTGCAGTCTTCTCCTTGGCTTGAGCATGGGTTGATGAAGATTCTTTTCTTTAACAATCTTCAATGGGCAGCATATGGGATGTTAGATGGCTCTCTCTCTTTATCAGCATCAGCTTGAACTTCAGATGATAAACACGTAATGAGAGGAGGATTCTCATGCACTTGTTTCTTCTTTATTGATCTTGGGTCCTCACTGAATCATTGGTAACTGACTTGACTTGCTGGTGACTTCAGAGGACAAATTTTGAAAACCTCTGTCTTGACATTCTTGAACTTCTTGTTGTGACTGCTCTACATCTTTTCTTCAATTAGCTTCCCCCAAACTTGAGAACGGTGTCTTTGGAAGCTTTACTTGAACAACCAACAAACTTCCTCTAAGCATAGGGTAAGTCCTTTTCCGGCTGGTTCTTCAACTTGATCAGCAGTAGAGTTCTTGCTTTGGTCAACTGAGTCCTTGACCTTCTTCTCCATGAGTTGTCTTTCTCACTTAACCTGTCAAACACAACATGAAACAGACACTAACCAGACGATGACTGGTTATCGGGTTAGCATTATTTAACCAAAAGCACTTCCCCTGAACCCGAGAACTCTTCACATTATCTACCCCTGTGATTCTGGAGGGGTGATACTTTCTTGCACAAGACCCATAAAAACTTATTAAAACCTTTAAATTAACCTGGCCATGGTTGTAAAACAAAATAAACAATAAAAACTTAAGATAACACAAAAGAAAAATAAAAATAAAACAAACATACCAAATTTCTAAACGAGAAGGTGTTATTTGGGATCAAACCGTATGAATCTGACTGAGGAACCCTTTTCAGCTCTGTTACTCGAACACGTCCAGGTGATTGCCAATATACTGATCCACTTTAAACTCAAACCCTTTTCTTATTCAGGCTGTTTGTCATTTTATTATCTTTTAAGGTGCATTAATTATGAACAGCAAGTGGGTTTCAACAAATCCTAGGTACATGTTATTGCACACTATCAAGCACATAAATTCCCTACCACATATTTTCACAACCTGAACCAGAAGTTTGAAACTGAGCTCGAGACTTGGTTGAGAAGAGAAAGAATAGATCACAAAGATTTTTTTTGTATAATATACAAAGTCAACTGAATTTTTGAAGCATTTTTGATAATGCTCTCATCAGTGACAAAGGCTCAGGGTTTTGGACACTTGAGGGTCTCTTTTCTTGTGCTCTTTGGCATCTTTTAAGGTGTATACATGCATTTTTTTATTTTTTTTATTTTTAATTGCATATATTATTTATGATGATCTGTAAGCACGTATGTATGGACAACTCCAGGTCATTGCTCACACAAAGCAGAGGAGAGCCTTACATACACTCGAAGCATCCCCAGGTCATTGCTCATGCAAAGCAGAGGGGACACCGATTTTTTTTAGCTCAATTTCACACTCTTGGAGACAAGCGTGTGTATCGGGAACTTGAACATGCAGTCAAATAGAAATGCAATTAACCTAAGTGATGTTACCCAACAAACTGCCATACGTTATCTTTAAGTGTGTATCGCATACCTTTTCAGATTTTAGAGCCGAGCCTACCAGCATATCACCATGGATCATGTCTTTCACATCTGCCTTACGCGTGTCAGCCATCTCCAAAACGGAAATTTATTTCACTTCCCCCTTCTCAAACGCACAAACAAAAGATTAAAAATTAAAAAACACAATTTTTAGGGGGGTCTACTTTTGAGGGGTCTACTATTTCATCTTTTCTATTCTTCCCCTTGCTTTTTGATTTTTAATAACAACACACCCCTTGTTTTTTTTTTGTTTGTTTTTTTTTTGTTTTGATTCTTTTTTTTTATTTTTTTTATTTTTTTAAACACTCACTGACACAAGACTAAATATGTATTAAAAACTGGCCAAGCTAATCTTCAAAGTTTAGCTTTTGAAAAAATTTCAGAAATGGGTTTTGTTTCATGCACAACCATACTTCACATCAAATTAGCCAAGAAACAATCAATTCAGACAATGTTACCTTTTATGCTGATTTTTTCAGATTTACCTCTCAAATAGAGACATACCTTCCATTGAAACCTTCGTGTCATGTAATAGACAGATGCCTCCTATCCTGTGCCTGAACAATCACTATCACAAACAAACAAGGTTAATGAAAGTCCTCCTTGACTGTTCCTGCACACTGTGAGAGATTAGTTAGCCATTAAAACCCAGGCCATTGTGGTTCTGGGTAAACCCGATGAATCAATGAAAGTTATTTCTTTTAAACACATGCCCTTTAAAAAAAATCAGGAATTTGAGTTTTAGTTGCCTTTGATTTTGGTTTCCAAATACCAGGTGATTTGAAAGTTGTTTTAGTCACCGTTGAAGTAGTGACTTTAGGTATTTCAACCTTCTTCGTTTCAGGTTTCTTTTTCAAAACAGTTGTAGTTACCTTTGGAGGAGTAACTTTAGGTTTGTCAACTTTGTGTTGTTTTGAAATCGGTTTCTTCACCTTTTTATGAAAATTCTCAAAATTTGTAAAAACATATTTTTGATTTGAAAATTTTCTTTGCTCTTTGGCAGCGCCCCAATGTTGATCAGAGGGTTTTATCGAAGGAGAAACAGTCTTCATCGCCTTAGGTGGTTGCACCTTCATTGGCTTAGACTTTATTGAATCCTGAGACGAAACACTCCGACTTTGCGGATAATATGGCTCATAGGGGCGATAGAGACAATTTCGGGCAATGTGACCAGGATTGCCACAATTAAAGCAAGTTTGCTTCTTCAGGTAGAAGTCAGAAGTGTGACCGTTTGAGCTGCATGGCTTTGATGGAGAGGCATTGAGATTCGGTTGCATGTTCAGAAAGACTCCAGATCTCCAGTTGTTCGATCTTTCTGACCTTGATCCATTTCTGTTGAATCTTTTCTGGTTTGTTGAAAACTGAGCAGAACCAGACATTTGAACTTTTGGGCCCACTGGTTTCTTTGAGACTGTTGTGTTGCCACTGTATGAGCCCACAGATGAGTTTGGAGACTTGATAGTAGTTTTGGGCCTTTCAATCTTGATAGGAACAGAAGTTGGAGGCTTGATGGTGATCTTGGGCCTCATGCTCTTAATGTTAGATGATAAACCGCCATCATGACCCAAGCCTTTGAACTTGGAGGAGAAGGATGGTAGTTCATAGCCAACATCTGGTTCTTGGTCAAACATAGACCCAGATGTCATGAATATCCTACCATTGGGCCTTGTAGTCATCACCACACGTTCCCGCTTTACCTCATCCACCACTTTTGAATAAGGAGTCTCGATCTTTGGATAAGGAGTCAACTTTTCTTCATCAGCTCTGTTCACTTCACTAGAGCTTAAACCAGCACACTTAGTAGTGTTATTAGACTGAGTTGCTTCAGTGGCTGTCTTTTCATCTTTCTGCACTGGTTGAGGCCCATATACCATGGTTGCTTCATTCTGGGACTCTTTCAACAATTCATCTGCAGTTTGGGGCACTTTTATGTATTCATGTTGCAATGGGGGAGGAAAATTTCCATCCCCGAGGCCAGATGTTTCTTTTACCCGCTCGAGTCGCTCTTCAGATTTGAATAAAGCATGATGAGAATCCATCATTTTCTTTTGTATCACTTGATGTTTCTCAAGGGCCGATTGGGAAGTGTCAAGTTTGGTTCTTAGTTCCTCTATCTCTTTGGTTAACTCTTCAACTTTAGAATTAGCAATCCTAAGATAGGTGCTTTTATCACTCACCTGACGTTGAAGACTCTTAACATCTACCTGAATGGCCTCAAGTTTCTCTCTAAATATTCTGGTCTTACTTTTGGACTCCCTAAGGTCTCTAGCAGTGATTGCATGATTTTCACATTCATTTGTAAACTTGCTCTCCCATTCTTTAATTAAAGCACAACAGATGGGGTTTGAGCATTCCTTGCAGTTACAGATCCAAGCTCCATCAGCATGATTGATCTTCCACTTTTCCTCCTCTTTTTCACGGAATGTCCGGAAAAGATACTTCTCCTGACTGAGTTTGTTACCTAAAGACTCTATCCTCTTTTTGTAGGGTTCGACTTGTTTTAGATGATTCTTTAGTTTGTACTCTGCATTGAGACGGTCTCTTTCTTCAGTTCGGAACAGTTGCTTATATTGTTCGATTGATTCGGAGCATGCCGAGTTCGAACATATCTGAGTTTGATCACTCACAAGAGGAGAAGCAACTTGAGTACTTGTCATTGTCGTCTTTGGATGAACTTCTGGATAAAATACGAACTGAAAGACTTGAATGGATTGAAAAGGGATGGATCGAAAAGTCTCAACTGGATCGGAAAGTCAGCTTTTCGATCGGGCAGAGTTTCGGCTCGATCAAAAAGTGTAAGCAGATCGAAAAGTCACGAAGGGACTTTCCGATCGAAATGCGAGCTGATCGAAAAGTCACGAAGGGACTTTCCGATCGAAACGGAGCTGATCGAAAAGTCACGAAGGGACTTTCCGATCAAAACGGACCTGATCGAAAGTCACGAAGGGACTTTCCGATCAAAAAGTGGGGAACCGGGAAGTACTCTCCGATCGAAAGTCACGAAGGGACTTTCCGATCGAAAAGTGTCCAAAAGGGTCGAAAAGCCAAAATTTCGATCGAAATAAGGGTCCAAGCCACAGATTTTCGATCGAATAGCTTATAGAACATGGCTTCTTGCTTCTGCAACACTTGTAACCTGCACAATAATCACACGAAACTCACAAAAAAAAAACGTTAGTAACACCTTTGAAACACTTGGAACAAATAATTTAAAAATAAAATTGAATTACTCCACAAGATACAGAAAAATTCAACGATCAAAACCCCGTCCAAAATAATTTACACCAACTTGAAATGAGTGGCCGTTTACTGCTTCAAAAACCGGTTAACATGGACCAATCAATTCTAAATAAATGCTAATGGCAAAATGGTAATTATCTTTGAACTTCCAATTTGAAATTTACGTATAATTTACGATGTCAAAAACGTAAATTACTTTATCTTCTTCCTTTCAATCTTTCAATTGCAGCGAACACACCTGTACCACAAACCTGAACCGAACACTCGATGATTCGAGAAACCTTGAGCCCGCTTGAAACGATTATTCGAATCGAAAACTTATGTCTCGAACCGAGAACCTGTAGCTTGACCGAAAAGTGAAAACCAAAACAAGAATACCAGCCGGACCGAACCGAATACACCGAGACCTACTCGAAAACCACCGTACGAATCGAAAACCTTTTAACCCTTTTTTTCGCGTGAGAAACCAATTTTGCCGAGAACTTATTTGGATCGAGCCGAACACCACGAGCTTTAACCGAAAGCTGAAAATTGGAAAGAATGTCGCGAGATTTGAGAGAATTAATTTGCCAAAATTGAGATCGTGATAAAGTTGAATAAAAAACAATCAGTCAATGTTGCGAGATAAACGGTCACAAAAGTAATTAAAAAAATCACAAGGAAAGTGCAATCAACAAAAATTTACGGATGACAAAATTAATATCAGATCAAATCATTATTTTTTTATTTAGGAAATTACTGAACAACCCAAAATAATCTATGAACCCTAAAAATTTTAAAAATGCAGTCACCAACCCAAAACACTGAAAAACCAACAAAAGATGACGAAAGATTAAAAAAAACACTTGAATCGTGATATCGTGAGAGCCTCGAAACGGAGTTTCTTGGCTTTGATACCAATTGTAAGTCCCGAAAACGGTCCAAACACGATATCACACAACGATTACGAGTGCGGAATCCAAGTAATCGTTGGATTCAAGAATAGAGATGGAGAAATCGAAAAATAATGTAAACAACAATAAACGAAATACTTAAACCTTTATTTTATTATGCACACGATCAACTCTTGTGATCGTCTGGTACACAACCTTGATGCAAACCGAACAGTCCTCCTATGTCTCTCTCAACTGGCTAGCCCCTAATATGAGTATTAAGATTTGTTTATATAGATAAACAAATCTTAAACCTAATTTTCGGATTAGGCTAAACAGGCCCACTAAACACCCCTTAAACTCTTTCTAATTGGGCCCAAACATGTCTAAATTGGTCCAATGACCCAATACAATGAAAACCCAACTATTTTACACCTATTCTATCACATAGGCCTTCAAAATAGTCCGCCAAGTGATGATTTAATACACAAGCCACAAATTATTCCCTTACACATGATCAGATACCCGGGGTATGAGTCTGAGGGGAAGCTTTGTAATTCTCAAATTCTTCAAAGTTAACACGTTTTTATGAGAATTAACCTTTAAATGTGTTTGGGAAGTATTTAAAAAATTTTCAAAAAATGGAGGGGCCTTAATGAAACTTTTTATTCATCAAAACCACCCATTTATGATCCCCTTTCACCCATTACCATTTCCGATCCACTCTCTCTCTCTCACTTCTCTGCGTTTACGACTGCCTCCCCAGAAAACCCTAACCACTGCTACCTCGCCGGAAAAACAATCCAACCCACCTCCGACCGTCCACTGTGTAACCCGTGCACACCATCACACTCGTAATCGATTTTCGACCAAGAAACCCACATCAATCGACTGATTTCACGTGGTTTCGTTGGACTATTCACAGTTCTTGTGATTTTTGTTCACTCGTGATCATCTTCATTTTTTTGTTGCGATTCGAGTCGATTTCTCGAGTTTAAAAGCCGTTGTTGCGATTGTTAATCGAAAAAGGTAGTGATAGATGTCCATTTTACATGTTTGATGGGTTTTAATGCATTTCCGAGGTTTTTGCAGGTTCGAAAATGGCGGACTCGACGTTTACGATCGTCAAGAGGTTGAAGACGACCTTTGTTGTTTACGATCCGAGTTTACGATCCATTGATTATGATCCTCAACGTTTACGATCGGGCTTAGGGTTTTATCGAGAGTTTACGACTGGACTTATTGTTTCCGACTGGACTTTGTTTGACCCGATCGTGAACCCATCTTCGAATCGTAACCCGAACAGTGGATCGCAAACACACTTGTTTTTTTAATTAAAATCGTAAACACCTAATATTTTTAGAATCTCATCAAACTTAATCGTTTTTTAAAGATAAAATTAAATGTGTTTGATAATTTGTGATTCGAAATCAAATTCTTTTCTTGAAGGTTTAAATTGAGATTTTCTGAACTTAACAAGTTAAATGTGATAATCAATTGAACTTCAAGATGATGTTAACAAACACAATTGCCTTTTGATGAGGATAACCTTAAGCATTTGTCTCGTTTTCTCAGATGGCAGAAGATATGCTTGACGAAGAGATACACTTTGAGAGAGATCACTGTATCCCAGCCTATCTTGATGACCCTCCAGAGAGACATATGCAGTTATTCTACTCTTTGGTGGCAGGACTGAACGTCTGCAAAATAAATCATGCTCTTAGAACAAGCGTGCTGATCGATGAGCAGCTTGTCAGAGAATTCTGGGGAACTGCAAGAGCAAATGCAGACAAAACAAGGATCACTGCAACCATTCTGAACAGACAAATTGAGATTCTTGAGGAAGACATTCGTCAGGGTTTGAATATCAATGATAAAGCTGAAGATGCAATGGAGTATTCAAAGACTGTTGTGTTAGAAGGTGCTCAATCCTTGGGGTATGAAGGAAAATTCCCTCCCATTTTCAAGAAGCTACCGCCGCACTACTGGAGGTGTTTGGCTCACTACATGCAGAAATCCTTCTTGGGGAAGAGAACAAGTTTTGACCAGCTGAACAAGGTACATGGGATAGCATTCGTTGCACTGGCCTTGTACTGGGACTTCAACTTTTCAAAGATGATGCTGTTGGATTGGATTGCTAATGCTGATTTAAGCGCCAGAGAACAATATCTTATGACGCCAATGTTTGTGCAGATGGTGGTTATGAAGAAATATCCAATGATTCAAGAAAGGATTGAGAAGCTAGATATCAAATTTATGGAGAGCAGTGTTTTCGGGTTGCAATCCCAAGATAGAAAGGGAAAGAATAGCTTTCAATGGAGGCTTGAATGGTCTAAAAGAGGTGCATTCCCTGAAGTTCCAAGGGAACAAGATCAAGAAGAATCTGATTCCGAGCCATAAGTGCATCCTGTCTATGTGTCTGTTGTTGAAGACCATGATGTGACAGCAAGTGTTCCTGTGAATGTTCGGGGAGAAACAGAGGACATACCTTCTGATGAAGAAAACGTGATGGATGACATTCTCCCTGAACATGAGAATCTGAATGACAATATCTATGGGGATCTAGGGCCCATTAGCCACAAGAGAACGAGGGATGACTTAAACTCCTCTTCTAGCAGTGGCTCAATTCCACAGGAGTTGGATGCTCATTTTACAGTGGATGATGTACTTGTAGAACCTATTCCTGTGCTTGTACCCTCACCAAGAAAGAGAGTTGATCCCAGATCTATCAGGTTTAAGTTTCAGAAGACAAGCTCAGGGGTGATGGTGATTGAACCCAGAGGTGCAAATGTTCAGGATGAGAATGTGACTGAACCGAGAAATATTGAAAGCTCAACTCAAGCTGATGTCCAAGCTAATGTTCAAGAACCAAGACCAATGCAGACTGAAAGTCCTATTCAAAATGAACATAGCCCAGTTCATGATCAAAGGCAATTCTTTGATGTGGATAACATGTTTGTTGAGCCAAGTCCGGTGAGAATAAACCTATCTACTGAATCAGGCCAGCCCCCTGTCATTCCAAGATTTCGTCCATACCAAGCGCTTGTTGAAGAACTTGCACAAGCTAGTGAACTCCCTGTCGACCTCAGGATAAGTCCTGATCGTCAAATCAACTACCTTGTGTCTCAAAACAGGAAGAGAGAGGTTGAGATAAAAGAGCTTAAAGAAGAAAACAAGAGGTTGAAGGAGAAGGAAAGCAAGAATGAAGCCAACATTGGATTCCTGTGCGCAGCTTTCTATGATCTAAGAAAGAAACTTGAAGACGTGCAGAAGTCTGGTAGCCTTAGTGCTCAGGGTGCCCTAGGACAGAGTTCTTCTCAAGGTACTGAAACTGCTGATATAGTGCATGAAGATGAAGGACATGACACCATAGTAATATCTGACTATGCTCGAGGAAGAAGAATCATCTCAAAGGAACCGGAAAGTCATGACAACTGGTTCAAGGATTTCTACCAGGGTCCTCCCCCCACTTTGTACTCAATTGATGTGGGTGTAAGCGAAATCGACAAAAGGGGGAGCCGTGAACCTATTCTGTGCTGGCACTATGATGGTGAGAAGAAGCTGTTTGCGGTAATTAGAGATGGGTACAATCTAGTGGAGTATTACAGAACAAGAGGCCAATTTCACTCCTGGACAGAACCAGAAATCAGAAATTTGCTGAGGCACCGTACATAAACATATGGAGGAATTCTCAAGGAGATCAAGTTCGTGACAACCTGATGAGCCATTTGGCAGAAAACTTTGTGAACTTTGAGCTCAAACAGGTCAGATGGATTGAAACTGGAACTGACCCTGTAACAGGAGAGCCTGTCGGAGAAGTAAGGCGACCACCCACCAAAAGAACTAGAGTGATAAATATGTTGGAAGAAATTGAAGATGGCACGTTAGTGAAAGACTTCGACAATTGGTTTTATGATCCAACAACACACGAGGTGGTGGTGGTCTGCAAGAAGATTAGAGAATTCCGCTTCTATGATCCGGTTGATCTTCTGAGGTTTGGTGAACGTGATATCAAGCTCCTCGCCTCCCAACCTATTCTCGGTGATGAGAATGATCTTGAAAATGCTATACGGGTGGGGATCTTTCATGGAATAGTGAACTGGATTGTGGAGCGTGAATGATGGTCGAGCAAGATGCCAAATACCTTCAGATTTGATATGCTGTTTCCGTAGACGTTCTAATGGTTCATGCCTAGGGAAAGATTGTTGGGCTATACATATGAGGCATGAACATTAGAGTGGGCTTAGCTTGGTTTGGGCTTAGAGTGATTACGATATGGGCTTGTTGGGCCGGTTTTCCTTTATGGGTTTATGTATACTTTTGGGGTTTTGTAATGGGTACTATATAAACCCATCTAGTTTATGATTGTAAGTAGTTGTTAGTTTATGATTTGTGCATCCTCTCTTGTATTTCCGATCGTAATCTTCATCTCAAGAAAGTCGATTGTTCATCATTCAAGATTTGATCTTTTTGTGTTGTTCTTCACTCATATCAAGTCTATTTCATCTTCTTTCTCTTGAATCGATCTCGTACAAGGTTTCCTCACTTGTTCGAGATTAAGATATCGTGAACGGTTGTTGATCTTGGACCAACAAGAATCAATTTTCAAAACAGCTTTAGTTACCTTGGGAGGGGTAACTTTGGGTTTTTCAGACTTTGGTTGTTTTAAAAACGGTTTCTTCACCTGTTTTTGGAAATTTTTGTAACTTGGAAAGCTGTTGTTTTGATTTATAGATTTTCTTTTAGCTTTGGCAGCGCCCCAATGTTGATCAGAGGGTTTAACCTTAGGAGTAACAGTCTTCCTTGCCTTAGGTGTTTGCACCATCATCGGCTTAGACTTTACAGACTCCTGAGATGAAGCCCCTTGACTTTGCAGATAATAGGGTTCATAGGGGCGGTTCTAGCTATATGACCAGCTTTACCACAATTAAAGCAAGTTTCCTTCTTTAGGTAGAAGTCAGACGTGTACCTATTTGTCTTTGGTGGCTGATATGGAGCTGCCTTGCCTTGTGTTTGCTTCTGCTGGTTCCTCGAAGCCTGTGTTGAACCTGTCTTTACTGTCTTTGTGCTTTCTTGATTCTTTGACGTTGAAGCATCATTCTTGCAATTACAACGGCAACTGCATGATCCAACTGAAGAAATGGGAGACACAACTACTCCCTTGAGCTTTTCATTCTTCACTCCAGACGTTGGTTTCAGATGCTTGATGGTGATCTTTGGCCTCTCAACTTCAGCTTTACTTTTTACTCCATCAGTTATTCCCTTGAACTTGGAGGAGAAGGATGGTAAGTCATATCCAACATCTGGTTCTTGGTCAAACATTGATCCAGATGTCATATAGATCTTCCCCTCAGGCCATGTCGTCAAGATCACCTTTTCCCTTTTTACTTTGTCAATTACTTTAAAGTATGGGGTTTCAATTTTAGGGTATGGTTTCAACTCTGTCCCAGCATCATCAGACTTAGAGTTATGACACTTGTCATATTTCTGGCACTCTGCATCATTGTCTGATATATCCTCTACTCTCCCTTCACCATAAGTCATGTTTGATTCATTATCAATTTCTTCTTGAGTCAATGGTGTAGTTCCAACCAAGACACTATCAATAGGACGAGCAGCCTCTTTATAATCAGACTTGGTTCGTTCAACTTGATCCTCACTAAGAAGCATTCCTATAATGTCTCTGGGAACTGGTGGAGGAATAATATTGTTTGCAGCCAAGGACTTATCAGACTTTTCTGACCCAAACCCAGTTTTTTCTTTCCCAACTTGACTAGTTACAACAGCATGTGACAATTCCTTTCTAGCATCTAGCATTCGCTGATTTCTACCCTGGTTGCAATCATACTTGACCTGCAGCTCATCATATTTTTGATGCAGTTCAGTTAATTTCTGTGTCAGCTCAGATATCTCAATCCTAGCCTGATCATATAAAATAGTCTTCTTCGTTGCTAGCTTCTGATATTTCTCAATGTCTAGTTTTTAGGCTTTTGATATTTCTCTTGCTGCTGTTTTTGGTGTTTACGATCATTTATGGGCTGTTCTTGGAGATTACGATCGATGTTCTTCATCAAATCTGGGTTTACGAGTTCAAGATTGTATTTTTGAGTGTTTACGACCGTGTTTACAACTCTGTACTGTGTTCATGACCGCATTTACGATTCAATGCGGTGTTTACGACTTCAAGATCCAAGCTTTGAGTGTTTACGACTGCGTTTACGATCGGAATTGGGTTTACGACGCTGTTTACGATCCGGAACTGTTTACGACTGTATTTACGATCGGAATTGTGTTCACGATAACGTTTACGACTCGGTAGTGTTTACGATCTGCTGCCTGTCTTTATCGTAAACTAGTGTTTACGATCGGAAACTCTTTTGGACAAATTTTTTAATTTTTCCTAAGCTTTCGTCATGGATTTTGAACCGAGCATGTACCAAAAACTAGACTTTGAGAGTGGATCGACTACCCGTCCTCCCAGACTCACATCTGCTGATAACTTCCTTGAATGGAAATACAGATTCCAGAACCATTTGAAAAGTGTTGATCTGAGACTTTGGAGATCAGTTGTCAATGGACAATTCATTCCTACTCACACCGAAGCAGGAAAAGTTGGAGTAGTGAAAACTGAAGCAGAATACTCGGATGATGATTGGGAAAAGTGTAACAAGGATGAGAGAGCGTATGCTATCATGACAATGGCATTGACTCCGGAGATTGCACAAGGGTTTAAAAAGTACAAGACTGCAAAGAAGCTCTGGGATGCTCTGGTAGTTGCATATGAAGGAAATCCCGATATCAAGGCAAGCCGTAAACAAATGCTGAAGCAGAAGTTCAACTTGTTCAATCACATTCAAGGAGAGTCCTTTGAAGCTCAAGTTCAAAGATTTGTGTCCTTAATTATCGAGATGTCAAGCTACGATGTTGAACCCGAACATGAGGATTAAAATCTAAAACTCTTGAACAGTTTGCCCAAGTCCTGGAATACCAACATTTCAATCATCAAAGATACCAACAAGCTGGATGAGTTAACTGTTGATAAGCTAATTAACAAACTGAAGTCAAAGCTGATTGATGATAAACAGAGAGAGCTGAATCATCTAAGTTCACTTAGTTTGGAGGGAAAACCGAATCGGGATCTCTTATCTAAAGAAGTAGGGTCAAAGAGGGTGGAAGTTCATCTGGACGTGACACAAGTACAAACACAAAGTCAACTGCATTCGTGGCTCGTGCCCAAGCTGGTTCTAGTGGAATGGTCAACCCTGATGAAGCAAATGCTACTAATGATCCCAACTTTGCTCTTGGAATGGGATTTATGAATAGTTATCACGCTCTTATGGCTGGAACTTTGGTACCTACTGACATGCTGTCAGGCGAGCTGATCAGATTAATCCTGAAGATGTAGAAATGCTTAATGTTTCCTGTTAAATGGCTATGGAAGTTTTTCGCGCTAAGAAGTTTATGGCAAAAACTGGAAGGAATGTTTGGAAGGATCAGGACAAGATAAGGATGGGTTTTGATAAGAGCAAGCTCAGATGTTTCAATTGTGATGAGTACGGACATTTTGCTAGGGAGTGTGCCAAGCCAAAGAGGGAGAAACCAGAAGAGAAGAAAGCTGGAGATGGTAAAGGAAGAGCAGAGACAAAGGATTTGGTTATGCAGGATTGTGGGGAGTATCAATGGGCTTCGCAGGTAAGGGAACTCAGTCTGACAAGTGTTGTGATTGCTCAGATGAATAATGATGATGAGGAGGAACATGCATTTGTGGTCACTGAAGAGAAGCCGGGAGATGAGGATGAGAACCTGGTTGAAGACAAGGAAGCATTTGCAGCCGAGGTCGACAACACAAAGGTATGTACTAATCCCACTTGTGCACGTTTAATTCTTGGCCTTAGACAACTTTGGAAGAATAGTGAGATAGAATTATTTGATATGCAATGTTCTAGAAGTTCGTTTAAGGGTAGATGGGAAAAGAGTGAGGAGAAAGTTAAAGCTCAAAAATTGGATATAGAGAAATACCAAGCCCTCGCCTTTGAGAAGTCTGTCTTGTATCATAATGCTAAGTTAGAAATTGCTGAGCTTAGGAAGCAGGTAGATGAACTTACACATAAGAACAATGAGATCAAGTGAAATTAGATGTGAATCAAGTGAGAAACAAAAGAATGCTTAAAGCTGGTAAGGCTTTGTCCAATTGCATAACCGATGTTAGATTTGGTAAGGATAAAGGAGGAATAGGAATTAGCTTTTCTGAAAAGAATAAGAATAGTGTTCCTCAACCTGTGCCTAGAGATATAATAGGTATGATTTATGAGGAGGCTTAGGTAGATAGATCTGAATCAGAAATGCATGAAACAGGACCTCCCATAGATAGTGTTTTGGTTGGTGTAAAACCCATGACAGAAGAGGAGTTAGAAAATGAGAATTATATGACTTATGGTTTGGGTAATCAGAATCGATCAGCGACATTCGCTAGCGAACCGGGTCTATCTCAGGAACCATTAAACGATAATGTTGGTTCTCCTAACGTTTTTGTTTCATGTGCAGATGAAGTAAGGATCCAAGATGTTTCTGGGGAGGATACCAAATGCATGAGAGTCAAAGAGTGTCATGAGTCTAGTAGTTTAATTTCTGATTTACCTAAGGACGATGTTCTGGCATCTGTGTCTAAACTTAATGCGTCTAAGTCAGAACAATTAGTTGTGTCTTTGTCATCGAAACATGTTTCTTATTCTAATGAAGTAGTTAATGGTTTTAAAATTCGTGTGCCTAACAGTAAGGCTGTTTGTGAGTCTATGCCCAAGGACTTTGTTCCTTATCCCCAGGTTGTGTCTACTTTTAACAGAACGAACAAATCAAAGTCGGAACAATTTTGTTTAATTACACAACCTGAAAAAGTTCCAAAACATTTAATACACAAATGGGATGATAAGCCGGAGTGGAAGTCGTCTTACCCAAGGCATTCATATGTTTGTAGTCATGTGAATGGGCCTAGACTTATGAATTGTTTTCAATGTGGAAAACCAGGGCATTTCGCTGCAAATTGCATGAATAGACCTTATCAACCATACTATCCGCAAAACCCCGGACTAGTATGTTGCAGAAAATGATGACAGGTGGAAATAAAAATCAAAAGCAACAAGCTTTGTCTCACGGGAAGCAGAGTTCAAAACCAATGAAGACTCAACAGTCTAAGGTTCTAAACACAAAAGCTCCGGTGACAAAGCCTGTTGTCGAAAACTGGAATGTGGCCAAAACTCCAAAACCAACTTACAAACCTAAGGGAGTTTACCAAAGAAATGATAAGATAAAACCTGAACTTGCTATGAAACAGGTGCCTGCAACAAAAGGGATTTCTCAACCTAAAGGTAAAACAAAGGTTAAGAAACAGATTTCAAAATCAAAACAAGTTGTTCAGACGAAATTGAAACTTGAGTGGACACCTGTCAAGGAACCCATGGGTAAAAAGGCCACATCTCCACAGAAGAAACCTGCATCTGTAAAGAATTCAAACAATGTGTTAAAACCACAGAAACACCCTTTTTGGAAACTAAAAGTCAACACTCAACGTTTGGGTGTAACTGAATCAAAACCAGGAATGTCCTTTCAATTAGTCAACTACATTGACTGCAAGGGTGTGCCTAGTTATGTTATGGCCTGGGTACCCGACTGTAATTGATCTTTGATTCATGTAGGGACAGCCGAGAAGAACTGTCAACAATCTCTGGTACGTTGATAGTGGTTGCTCCCGACATATGACCGGAGATTTATCGCTTTTGGAAGAGGTTCAAGATTTCAATGGTGGAGGTGTATCTTTTGCTGGTGGAGTAGGTGGCAGGATCAGCAAGAAAGGTGCGGTGAAGAATGGCAGCTTGACGTTCTGAGATGTGTATGTGGAAGAGTTGTCACATAGTCTGCTCAGTGTTTCGCAGATTTGTGATCGAGACTATTCTGTGTTGTTCAATAGTAAGGAATGCATTATTCTCAAACCTGGAGTCAAGATCCCTGAGGAGTGTATCTTGATGCGTACACCAAGGCGAGGAAATCTTATCTTCTCAACATGGGTAATCCTCCGCCTTCTGATGTGGCTTGTCTTATTTCAAAGTAAAATGAAAATCTGGCATTGTTATGGCATCGTCGCCTGGCACATGCCAACATGAAGAATCTGACCAAGCTGGCAAAGGGAGAGCATGTTAGAAACCTCCCCATCAAGGACTTCACATCAATTGAGAAGTGTGTTGCATGTGCTAAGGGGAAGCAGCACAAGTTACCTTATCGTTCTAAAATGACAAACTCTATTTCGTCAGTATTGCGAGTACTTCATATGGATCTCTTCGGCCCAATGCAAGTACTAAGTATCATCAAGTTCGCGTATTGTCTGGTGATAGTGGATGACTTCTCTCGTATCACTTGGGTTTTCTTTTTGTCAAACAAGTATGAAACTCCAGAACTGGTGAAACAGTTTGTAATTCTCATAGAAAATCAGATGAGCAAGAAAGTGAAGGCAATAAGATCAGACAACGAAACGGAATTTAAGAATGCTGAGTTGAATATGTTATGTGGAGAGAAAGGTATAGAAAGGCAATACAGTGCACCATACACACCTCAACAGAATGGTGTTGCTGAAAGAAGAAACAGAACACTCATTGAAGCTGCAAGAACTATGTTGTGTGAAGCAAGATTGCCAATTTTCTTTTGGGCCGAAGCTGTTAACACCGCCTGTTATGTGCAGAATCGGGTACTTTTGAACAAGCAGCATGAGAAGACGCCTTATGAGATTATTTATGGAGAAAAACCAAGGGTGGGGTACTTCAAGACTTTCGGGTGTCCTTGCATAGTCTTAATTCAGTCTGATGTGGGGAAGTTCGAAGCGAAGGCTGATGAATGCTACTTTGTTGGGTATTCAGCAAATAGTGCTTATCGAGTCTACAACAGAACCACCAAAATGATAATTGAGGCATTCAATGTTGACTGGTTGGAAGACAATCCAACTGATGTTGGAACTGGGCCAGACTGGATTTTTTATTATGGGTCATTGTTTGAAGGATTCAACTGCTCAAACATGTTTCCTAATCTGGAAGAAGAAGAAGACATCATTGCTCCAGCTCCTGAACTGAGGCCATCTATTGAAAATGTTAGTGATAGTGTATCAGCAGCAGCTCCTAAGGATGATATTGTGGATGTTCCAGAATCGTCAGGAACTCATGATGATCAGAAGGAGTCAGAAACCCAAGGTATGAATAGTAATGTTAATAATACTAACTTGCATGTTTCTGTTTCAGTACCAGATGTTCAAACCACATGAATCAACAGAGATCATCCTCTCAGTAATGTGGTCGGGCCAGTGACAGCAGGTGTCACTACTAGAAGCCGCATGGGTAACATCAACTTATGCATGTACACTTGTTTTATCTCCCAGATAGAGCCTCCAAATGTGATGGTGGCAGTTAAAGATCCAAGTTGGATGGAGGCTATGCACAATGAACTGAATCAATTCTCAAAATTGGGAGTGTGGCATCTAGTGAAAAGACCAGAGGATAAGAAGGTCATACCCACAAGATGGTTGTACAAAAAAAAGAAAGATGATACGGGTGTGATTGTGAGAAATAAAGCAAGGTTGATTGTTCAAGGTCACAGACAGGTTTACGGGATTGATTATGATGAGGTATATGCACCAGTGGCCAGATTGGAAGCTATTAGAATATTTGCTTGCTGTAGCGACATATCTCAACTTCACTGTGCATCAGCTGGATGTGAAGACAGCTTTTCTCTATGCTGACATGAATGAAGAGATTTATGTGGCTCAATCGTCGGGGTTTGTAGATGAGGAACACCCAGATCACGTGTATCTTCTGGATAAAGCTCTATACGGTTTGCATCAAGCTCCATGCACGTGGTATGAAACTCTATCAAAACATTCGGTGGAAATTAGCTATACAAGGGGAGTGGTTGATCAAACCTTGTTCAGAAAGAAGGTGAAAGATGATATCATTATGGTGCAAGTTTATGTGGATGACATCATCTACGGTTCAACAAATGAAAAGTTATGCACCGAGTTTGAGGATATCATGAGAAAGAAGTTTGAGATGAGTGATCAAGGGGAGATGAACTTTTTCCTGGTATAACAAGTGAAACAAGATGAACCTGGGATTCTCATTCATCAAGCAAAATATGTGAATGAGATTCTGGAAAAGTATAAGATGCAGGACTCCAAACCCATCTCCACTCCCATGGCATCCAGACCCCTACTGACAGCAGATGCAGATGGCAGTGAGTGAATTCATGTATCGTTCGATGATCGGATCACTCATGTATTTGACAGCAAGCAGGCCCGATATCATGCATGCAGTGTGTGTGTGTGTGCACGTTACTAGGCTAATCTTAAACTCTCTCATTTAGTTGCTGTTAAACGTATTTTTAGGTATTTGAAGGGCATGCCTCGGCTTGGACTTTGGTATCCTAAGAATACTGATTTTCAATTGTTTGCATTTACTGACAGTGATTATGGAAGTTGTGATCTTGACAGGAAATCTACAACTGGTGGGTGTCAGTATTTGGGAGACAGAGTCATCTCATGGCAGAGCAAGAAGCAGCATACCGTTTCCAAGTCAACTGCCGAAGCTAAATATGTGGCAGCATCAGCTGGATGCTCACAGGTACTATGGATTCAGAATCAGCTCACTGACAATGGTATAGAATTTCTTAATACTCCAATTTTTTGTGATAATGCTACTGCTCTGCAAATTGTCAAGAATCCTGTTCAACATTCCAAAACAAAGCACATAGATATCAAGGTACATTTCATTCGTGATTGCTATGATAGGAAGTTGATTCAGCTTGAAAAGGTAAACTCCGAGCAAAATGTTTCTGACCTTTTCACAAAACCCATTCCTCGTGCAAACTTTGAAATGTGTGTTGAAGGCCTAAGGATGATTGCCTTCGAGGAATGATCTGATCAAAACTTTTTGTACATAGTTTTGCTTTTATATTTGCTTACTTTTGGTTTAAGTTTCATTTAAAAAAAATAAAAAATAAATAAAAAAAGGTGCTTATGTTTCAAAAGCCTCATAAAAACAGGGGAAGAGATGTTATAGTTTCAGAAAATCTGAAAATCTGTTTGAGGTTTTTATGAAGTCTTCTGTGTTTGTCTTGAGTTGATAGGAAGTGATATAAATGTCCAATACAATCGGAGACTAACACGTGTAAGGCTGAAGTGAAAGATTGCACAAAGATGATATGTCGGTAAGCTCAACCCAAAACTATGATCATCAATGTAAGTGCAGTAAACTTAACTTCTATATATGTTTAGTTTCCCGTCCTAGTTTACATGGTTTACAAAACTGAGTCCCAGCAAAAATGGGTTGAGAGTGGTATCTACCTAGTATTCACTCTCTCACACGCCATGTTCTGCTATTATGACAACACCACAGAAAAGAAAAATGAAAACAAAAAGGAAAAGTGAAAAGAAAAAGAAAAATAATAAAATAGTTATTGTGTTTGGTCTTCTCTGCGTGCTTATACGGCCGACCTGATCACCAACTGATAATTAAGGAAATAAGTGGTAGTCATAACAGTGTTGCATGGTTCCTCAAGTTGGGGGTCTATGAATCCTCAATAAACTCTGAGGTTGGGTAGGTTTTGCTATGAATAACTGGGTGTGGGGACGGTTAAACATAACGGTAATATTGTACCATATTTTAAGCACTTCAAAATGACTTGATGTGAGTTTGTGTGGTCAAAATTCTGACAATTGTCTAGAGCGTCGAGTAACAGAAGCCAAAAAGGGTTCCTCAGTCAAAGATAAGTCTGGTTTGATCCATGAAAAAAAAAACATCAGCTTCAAGGCAAGTATGATTTTATCTCGGTTTTAGGTTATCTTAATTTTATGCTTTTTATATCCATTTTTTTAATTCTTTGAATATTTAAATTTAAATTTTTATGATCAAGATCAGATACTTGGGGTATGAGTCTGAGGGGAAGTTTTGTAACTCGCAAAAATTCCAAAATTAACATTTGTTCAAGTGAGTTATCATTTAAATGAGGTTTGGGCATATTTGAAATATTTCGAATACATGAGGGGGGCTTTATGAAATTTTTTCTTAACAAAACTCTCAAAACCCCTCATTTACGATCCTAATCTTCTCTGCGTTTATGATTGCCGCCTCCTCCTTCCCTTTCGGTGTTTACGACTCCGTCTCCCAAAACTCTAACCGCCCCCTTTTGCCGGAAAATCAATTTCCGGCTAGCTCCGACTGTTCACGGTTGAAATCGAGTGCACCACTGCCTTCGCGCTCTTATTCCGACCATAAAAACACACTTTAGTCAACCGTTTCATCCTTGAATCTTCACTGATTCTGTTTTTCTTGTCTCTCGGTTGATCACATTCCTTTTCTTCGAGTTTTTTTTTTCATCGATTACTCAAGTTTAGAAGTCGTTTCTGTGTTTGTGGTAGTTAAAAGGTAGTGTTTGATGTTTATTTTGCACAAATGTCGGTTTTTGATGAGTTTCTTGAAGCTTTCAGATTCAAAAATGGCGGATCATTGTGTTTACGATCGACGGTGTGAAGAAGACGACTGTTCGAGTCTCCGATGTCGTTTACGATCGATGTTTCCGATGTCGTTTACGATCGATGTTTCCAATGTCGTTTACGATCGATGTTTCCGATGTCGTTTATGATCAACAGTGTTTACGATTGACCGGTGTTCACGATTGATGGTGTTTACGATTGAGCCGATGGTTTATGACTGGACTGTACTTGACCCTAATCGTGAACCCAAATTTGGATCGTAAACCTAAATCTTGATCGTAAACCCTTTAAAAGTTTGATTTAAAATCATAAACAATTAAATAAACACAAAATGTTTTAAAAATCTCATCAAACTTAATTGGTTTAAGATAAATTTGAACAAGTTGTTGTTTAAAAGTGTGGTTTGTTAAAATTGTGGAACAAAAATTCAATTCTTTGTTTTAAAAGTTTCAATTGGGATTTTTGAGCTTAACGGTGTAATGTGATAATCAATTGGACTTCAAGATGGTTCTAACAAACATCATGGCTCTTTGATGTGTTTAAACCTGATGCATTTGTCTCGGTTTCTCAGATAGCAGAAGAAATGGTTGATGAGGAAATTCATTTTGAAAGAGATCACTGCATACCTGCTTATCTTGATGATCCTCCAGAAAGACACATGCAGTTGTTCTACTCATTAGTTACATGATTAAACGTATGAAAGATCAATCATGCTCTCAGGACAAGCGTGCTGATAGATGAACAACTTGTGAGAGAATTCTGGGGAACTGCAAGGGCAAGCGCTGATAAAACAAGAATCACTACAAATGTTCAAAACCGTCCGATTGAGATTCTTGAAGAAGATATACGCAGTGGGCTGAACATCAATGATAGTGCAGAAGACACAATGGAATATTCTAAGACTGCTGTGTTAGAGGGTGCACGTCTTTTGGGTTATGAAGGAAAATTCCCACCGGTCTTCAAAAAGCTTTTGCCACACTACTGGAAGTGTTTAGCACACTACATGCAGAAGTCATTCTTGGGCAAGAGAACAAGCTTTGATCAGCTGAACAAGGTGCATGGCTTAGCATTTGTTGCACTAGCCTTGGACTGGGAGTTTAATTTTTCAAAGATGATGTTGTTGGATTGGGTTAGTAATGCTGATTTGAGTGCAAGAGAGCAATTTCTCATGACTCCGAGGTTTGTGCATATGGTGGTTTTGAAGAAGTATCCAATGATTCAAGAAAGGGTAGAGAAGCTGGATATAAAATTCATGGATGACAGTGTTTTCGGTCTGCAAACCCAAGATAGAAGGGGAAAGAGCACTTTTCAAGGAAGACTTGAGTGGACTAAAAGAGGTGCTTTTCCTGAGGTTGCAAGGGTACAAGATGAGGAATCAGAATCCGAACTTGAAGTACCTCCAGTCAATGTATCTGTGGCTGAAGATCATGATGTTCCAGCAAATGTTCCTATGAATGTTCAGGGAGAACATGAGAATATACCTTCGTATGAAGAAAGTGTGATGGATGACATTTTCCAGGAAAATAAGAATCTGACAGACGATATTTATAGGGATCTAGGGCCAATCAGTCACAAGAGAACAAGTGATGACTTGAACTCTTCTTCAAGAAGTGGTTCAATTCCACAAGATTTGGATGTTAATTTTGCTATTGATGATGTGCTTACAGAACCTATTCATGTGCGTGAACCTTCACCAAGAAAGAAATCTGATCCAAGAACTATCAGATTCAAGTTTCAGAAGACAAGCTCAAGCCTGATGGTCTTTTAACATACGGGTGCAAATGTGCAGAATGATGACGTGTCTGAACCTGCAAATGTGGAGAGTACACTTCAGGTAGATGATCAGGTTGATGTACAAGAACCAACTTCGATGCAAACTGAAAGTCCTATTCTAAATGAACAAATCCCAGTTCATGAGGAAAGGCAATTCCTTGAAGTTGAAAGCACATTTGTGGAGCCCAGCCCCGTAAGGATCAACATTTCAACTGACTCAAGCCAGCCCCCAGTTATTCCAAGCTTCCGTCCATATCCAACACTTATTGGGGAAAATGCTCAAACTGGTGATCTGCCTGTGGACCTTCGGATAAGTGTTGATCCTTAAATTAACTTCCTTTTATCACAAAACAGGAGGAGAGAGGGATATATTAAAGAACTGAAGGACGAAAACAAGAGGTTGAAGGAGAAGGAGAGCAAAAATGAAGCCAGTATTGGATTCATGTATGCAGGATATCTTGAACTAAGAAAGAAGTTGGAAGATTTGAAGGGAGATGATAGTTCAAATGCACAAAGTTCTTCTCAAGGTGCTCAAACAGTTGATGTAGTGCATGAAGATGAAGGTGATGACACCATTGAGATGTCTAACTATGTTCGAGGGGGAAGATTCATTTCAAAACCTCCCCCTATGTTGTACCCAATTGATGTAGGAGAAAGTGAAATTGACAAAAGGGGGAGTCGTGAACCTATTTTGTGTTGGCACTACGATGCTGAGAAGAAACTGTTTGCAGTTATCACAGATGGCTATAGTGCAGTGGAGTATTACAGAACTCGAGGTCAATTTCACTCCTGGACTGAAACAGAGATGAGTAATTTGTTGAGGGCTCCACTTATTAACAGATGGATGCATGCGCATGGAGACCTTCTTCGTTACAATCTGATGAGCCACCTTAAGGAAAACTTTGCAAACTTTGATCTCAAGCAAACAAGATGGGTTCAGACTGGAACTGACCCTGTTACAAATGAGCCTGTAGGAGAAGTGAGGCAACCACCCACCAAAAGAACTCGAGTGATCAACATGTTGGACGAGATTGAAGATGGTACGCTTATGAAGAATTTTCATAATTGGTTTTATTATCCAACAACTCATGAGGTGGTAGTGGTCTGCAAGAAGATGCGAGAATTTCGCTTCTATGATCCGGTTGATTTGCTGAGGTTTGGAGAGCGCGATATCAAACTCCTAGCCACCCAACCTATCCTAGGTGATGAGCTTGACTTTGAGAATGCTATAAGGGTGGGAATCTTTCATGGTACAACAAACCGGATAGTAGAGCGTGAATGGTGGTCTAGGAAGGAGTCTCACACCTTTCGATTTGATTTGCTTCTTCCGTAGACTGTCTAATGGTTCATGCCTAGGGGAAGATTGTTGGGCTATACATTATGAGGTATGAACATTAGATTGGGCTTAGTAGGGTTTACGATTTAGGCATGATGGGCCGGTTCTTCTTATGGGTTTACGATCAAGGTTAGGGCTTTTGTAAGGGTTGTATAAATACCCATCTAGTTTATGATTCTAGTAGCTTTGTGATTACGATTTCCAGCTTTCTCCTTTGTATTCACGATCGCAAACTCATTTAATAGAAGATTGATCAAGTTTCATTCAAGATTTGATTGTGTTGCTTTGTTCTTCATCTCATATCAAGTCTATTTCATCATCTTCTTGTCGAATCACTCACAAACAAGGTTTCCGCACTTGTTTGTGTTTACGATATCATGAACGATTGTTGTTTTGGGACCAACAATTACATTGAACAGATTACAAAGAATTGAAAGAAAGGTGTAGCAGACAAGAACTACAAGAAAAGAAATTTAAATAAAAGTAGAAAGGATGGCTGAGGCTTTCTGTTCAACAGAGGTCCCTTAAAACAGATTTTGGGCTACCCAAGTAAACACGTCTGGCTCCCACGGTATAACAGCCGAAGCAGTGTTTACTATCGGGATCAACCTAGCACCCGAAATAATACTTGAAACAAGAGCGCGAAGACCGAAAATTGCTGGAATTTCTTCTTTGTAAGTGTGTGATCTCTCAAACATGTAGAGTATCTTTTTTCAATGTGTCTATGGCACATATGTCTTGTATTTATACTACAAAGGAAAATGCATGAAGAGTCTCTTAAAACTCTAGTGAATTAATAATTCACATGAAGAGTCTCTCATAACTCACATCAGTTAATAGTCCGAATTAATAATTCATATGAATAGTCTCAAATAACTCACATGAGTTAATAGTAATTCACAAACTTTATGTTGTAACAAATATAACCATAAAAGCACACACTCTTGAAGATTCTTATTCTATAAATAATATGTCAAAGGTTCATTGTAGACCCCCTTAAAAAGTGTAGACACGTAGACCCTTCTATTTACCGTTAGATCATCTTTTTTTGATGGCTGAGATTAGTTTGCTTGAGTTAATGATTTTAAGTATAAATCACGCTGAGGGGCTTGAATGTAATTTTGCGTCTTATGTTCAGATTGGTTATCTATGTCCCCCCAAATACGATCATCATCAATTTCATTCAATCATCTTCTCATCAATCGCACCAAAACTGCGATCGTCATCAATCTATGAATAGCGGTCAATCATCATCAATATTTTGAATTGTAGTCGATCTTCTAATCAATTGCATCACGCCAGGAGAAGTACGATCGGAATAGTATTGCTAAACAAGCAATTCCCCTGAAATTCGTGATCAATCTTTGATTCCACAGTTCGACAGGTCTTTTCTTTTATTGTTCTCAACATCTTGTAAGTATTTAATAGCTTTTCTCGATTATTAGGGTTTTTGGTTTGATGATTTTGATGGAACAATATGTTTTTTGGTTTTATCATTCTCAATTTTTAGGGTTTTTGACTTTGAATACAATTAATTGTATATTGTTTCTTTTGGACATTGACTGGGATATTAACTAGTGATATTTGATGATGTTCGATTGGAATTAAGACTCTCTTATTGTATAAAGCTCATTGATTTGAGTTGACCTCTACAATGTTTATCGAGTATGGTGCAATTTTGTTCTTCCCAAAATAAAATTTACTTCAAACATGACCTCATAATCATTATGTTACCACTTAGTAAGCTTTGTTCTGTTGTGAGTTTTATTAAACTCACTGCAATTTTAAAAACAGTTTAAAAAAACAGAGTTTTATGCCAAAATAAAACTCACTACAAACAGGATCCCATAATCATTATGAACTCATAGTGCTTACCCCCATCAGATGGATTTCCTAGACTTTTATTTCCTATGGTTTCACTTTTGAGTTTTTTATTGCAGACCTTTGAAGTCATCTTCTGACTTCCATTGCTTTTTTGTCACCAAATTAGTGAGATTAATTGTTGAAATAATCTTGAAGTGTACTGCATTAGAGTCATGGTTATGTTTGTTGTTCAAAAGTTTTACTGCATAAATTATAAATTAAAAGAAGAATTATCCCCTAAAATTAAAATTGTAGTCAATTTTGGAAGTCTTATGCTAAAATCACTTAGAAGTTGGATTGATTCATTTATGTATCCCTTTTGGTTCTATATTACTTTATGGATTCATTGTCGTGCAGCTTTTCGGGTGCGCATATCTTGGACCATTTTGGGCATTTCTACCACAAATTATTGGATAAACGGTTCAAGGGCAAAAAAGGACTCGGAAACGATTGCTAAAAAGGTACTCTATGAACTTTTGAATACGAACATAGAGGGTATAAATAGAAATTTTCAATCTTATAACCATGTTATGTGATGTCTGATTGGCAGCAATCTTATATACCTTAATGAACCTTTTTGGTAGAATTCTTTATTTTAATGACCTTAATAAAACTAGTGAGTGTTAATTGAGTTTTAATATATGTTTTAAATCCCAAGTAGGTATTACAATGAGAAGATGACAAGATTAGAAAGAAGACATGAGAGCTGGTAATATGGATGGACCAACTAGGCTGGGTTTGAAACAACTCATTTTTATGTATGCGTCAGTACGTCACGGGAATTTGGGTCAGGTTGAGTTAATCCATAACTCCATAAGCATTCTCTGTCCATTTTTAATAAACAATCAATGTTTTAAATTACAGAATATTATTACAATAATAGTATAAATGTTTTGATAAAACTCATAAAAGTAATTTAGAATGGTGCGGGTTCACCCACAGACACCTTTTGCACTGTTTGATCCATTTAGATTAATGTGTAACTAGGAGGACAATAAGTATTACTACAATAATAATTTGAATCTTAAATAAAATGATTCAGAAAAGTTTGTATTTCAAGAAAAAATGAACTTTGGGTGACTTTCATTCTACTTTGCACGTTCCCTAGCCAATATTTTTTTGATGTGTCCTCTTTGACTGGTTTGAGATAAACTACAACCTAAATAGACCCTTCATATGTAAATCGGCCAAAATTGCGATGTCTAATGTTAAACTTTATTTTTTTTACCATAATTTACTGTACTTGTCTTGCTCATTTAACTCTTTCAGTTTTTTCACAGGAATGGCCAATTTGTGTAACTTATGGAGCTATTATCGGGTACTTCATAGGAATGTTGGCTTCTTTCAGTTTTGTAGTCCATGTTCCAAGGCCACATGTGAAGGGACATTCTGGGCACAAAGTCGAATTCCGTTATCTTAAATTGTTGTATAAGTTCCCTTGTGCTCTAGCTTAAAGTAGGAAGAATTAGAAAACAGATTATTATCGGGTACTTTATAGGAATGTTGGCTTCTTTCAGTTTTGTAGTCCATGTTTCAAGGCCACATGTGAAGGGACATTCTGGGCACAAAGTCGAATTCCGTTATCTTAAATTGTTGTATAAGTTCCCTTGTGCTCTAGCCTAAAGTAGGAAGAATTAGAAAACAGATTATTATCGGGTACTTCATAGGAATGTTGGCTTCTTTCAGTTTTGTAGTCCATGTTTCAAGGCCACATGTGAAGGGACATTCTGGGCACAAAGTCGAATTCCGTTATCTTAAATTGTTGTATAAGTTCCCTTGTGCTCTAGCCTAAAGTAGGAAGAATTAGAAAACAGATTGTTTCCTTTTCTGTTTTTATGTATTGTGATGTTCACACGAACTTGAATGAGTTTTATTGCAGTTGTGAGTTTTATTAAACTCACTGAAACTATGTATAAGACTCAATGAGTTTTATTTTAGTGTATTTTATTGCAGTTGTGAGTTCTATTTTAGTGAGTTCTAATTTTAGTGAGTTTTAATTTCAGTGAGTTTTATTGCAGTTGTGAGTTTTATTAAACTGGCTGAAATTATGTATAAGACTCAGTGAGTTTTATTACAGTTGTGAGTTCTATTCCAGTGAGTTCTAATTTTAGTGAGTTTTAATTTTGTCAGACCCCCAAATAACCACTAACGGATTTTATGCCGTTAAGGGGTGCGAACAAACCAGGACCACAACCATTAGTTACAAATACTAAACGAATCAGAGTTAAGTCCAATGTTCATAAATACAACAGTTTAAAATACGCAGCGGAATAAAAACATAAGTCTCTCAGCACTAACCACGTGCTTTAATTACAAAACATAAATTGTCGTTAAATTCTTGAATTTAGTTTAAAATAAAAGTAAGTATCTTCTTGTGCCATGCCAACCTCCAGTGGATACTCTTCAACGATCTGCAAAAGTGAAAACCACACAAGTGTCAACCTAACGGTTGGTGAGTTCACGGTGGGCATGACATGCATTGGCCCGGTCTCATAATCGTATTCATCAACATATAAATAAGTAATAGATTTGCAAAACATTGCCAAGTGTTAAATTACCGAATATGCACTAGTTAAGTAAAAGTTAAAGCGGTCAACCGATATCGCGGGTAGCTAATCCGGTTTCCAAGCACTAAGGAAGTCGTACTAGGGCTGAAAGCTGACGTAACAGAGTTCGGCATTTGCCGATGGTTGGTGCCTCCAGTTGTGTCCCTTTTGGGAGGCCCACAACTAAAACAGGCTGATATTGAACTCCGTTCGGCCTCCAACCGGTTGGTTACACATTTGTGTACCGCGGAGCAGGGTTTGTCAAACCCTCAGTAGATCTACCCAACATCCTCTCGCTTCTCAGATCAATAGTACTAAATTGAGGACTTTTAAGTTTTTAAGGCATCCTTAGAAATCATGTGATATCATTTGGTTTAGACTTTAACCT
Organism: Deinandra increscens subsp. villosa; assembly: GCA_039602395.1. Classification (NCBI taxonomy): domain Eukaryota; kingdom Viridiplantae; phylum Streptophyta; class Magnoliopsida; order Asterales; family Asteraceae; genus Deinandra; species Deinandra increscens. The sequence continues at coordinate 3,629,493 of JBCNJP010000024.1, read as the reverse complement.
ACACTAGTCATATTAAAAATGTTTATTCTGGATTTCATTTGAAATCCTAAAAAGAGTTTAAGTGTCAAAATGGTCGTTTCCGGATTTCAATTGAAACCCCAAGGATGGACAGTTGCAAGTGCTCCCCATAAAACACTCCAACTTCCATAACAGGTATCTCATTTGGTAATACCTCAAAATGTCAGCGTTGTTTTTCGTTAAGTTCATTCGTTGTGTCCCAAACGGGCTCACAATTAAAGGGTTAGTGAAACTCACCTTAGGTTGCTCAGCTACACTTGCTAATTAATCCAATTATTGCTTAACGAAGACCTATGAACACGTTTAGGTCTTAAGTATTAGTTTTGTGTCTAATCATTAACTTATCGTCACTATGGCCCATAACATAGCACGTTGGAACTACGACACGACATAACGACACACGACACCGATGGTTGATCATAAACAAGGGTTCACATATTACAGAAATCATAGCATGTTTCATCATAGCATAATCATGTAAGTCATGGCATAACATTCAAGTAAATTGCACAAGTTTGGGTTTAGGTCTGATCACAGTTTCGCTAGCAGTTTCGCTAGAGTTTCGCTGTGCAGTGTCGCTGCACAGTTTCGCTGTGTGCATGGGCAGCACTTTCGCTAGGCAATACCCGATGACACAGTTTCGCTAGCTAGTTTCGCCCGAAACTGTTGGCACAGTTTCGCTAGACTAGTTTCGCCCGAAACTGGTTGAACTTTCGTTCAGGGACAAGGTCTATGGTTGTTTCGCTCGATAGTTTCATTCACTGGCGACACTACAGTTTCGCTGTATAGTGTCGCCTGAAGGAGATGTACATAATTTCGCAATACAGTTTCGCCCAGAGAACATGCAGTGTCGCTGGTCGCGAAAAAACTCACAAATCAGCCTAAAAATCAACCTAACAGCTTCCATACTTCATGTAATTCAATATCTAGTATGCATAATCATTTACCAACATCAAACAACAAGTTTTAACACCTTAAACATGGATTTTTATCATCAAATCACCAAAAATGCATTTTAAACCTAAAATGACCTATTCTAGCATAAATCTTCATTATGGTTTGATTTCACACGTAAAGTTACTGACTTTATGATAGATCTAGCATCCCTAAGCATCATATCAGAAGATCAAGTGATTCTATGAAGATCTAAGCATGCTTTATGAAGAAAACACATAAAAAACACATAGAAATGGTTCATGGGACTCACGGTTGATTCTAGGATCGATGGATGATCTTCACAACTCAGAGATGGTGGCTGATTTTTGGTGGTTCTTGGCTGGAATCAGCTGGTCCAGAAGTTTCAGGAGAGTGTGTGTGTTTTTGGAGAAAAGGTGCAAGAAATGGGGCTTCTAGGGTTTTATGTCTTTATATAACAGGAGCTAGTTTCGCTGGCAGTTTCGCTGGCCAAGCGAAACTGGCTCTGTAAGTCTATGGTTTGGCTACCGGGCGACACTATAGTTTCGCCCGTAGTTTCGCTGGAAACCAAAAGTGATCAGTTTACATTTTTAAGCGAGATAAGCACGGTTCATGAATTGTCATGCTATTCATAATACTAAATCATGTATTTAAATCACATTGCACATAATAACTATAAATAAATGAACACATAACACATATGGGCGGGTCTGGTGATCAACCAAAGGTCATGGACGTATTCGTCCTAGTTAAGTATTAGTTACTAAGTTAACACTTATAACGTAACTAACGGAGATTGTCTAACGGAAGTTAACCTTGAAATTCTCGGATGTCACAAATTTCAGTGAGGTTTATTGCAGTTGTGAGTTTTATTAATCTCATTGAAATTTTGAACTTAAAAATCAACTTGTTTTAAAACTATGTCCACCCTAAAAAAGGGTTCAATTAACCCGCACACCACCCAAATGAAAACATGATTGATCTTTTTATGTTTCAAAGTTTAGTATATAACTATATATAGAATATAGATATGACATATGAGCCCGTGGTACACAACAAAATTGATATAAGCTTGGTTTACAGCAATAAGTAACTAACAGAAAATCAGAACTCAGAAGTCAAACAATCATCCAATTTCATCCCAGTTGACTTTAAAAAAGTCAAAGTGCTCTATGGAATCCAAGTTATGCTCTTGATATTAGATTGTTTAGGGTCGAACAAGTAGCTGCATGACTTTTTTATTCTTGATTCATGATTTTGAGCCATTTGACTTTCTGAAAGTCAACCATACTTATACCAACTAGTAGAGAATAATGTTAATTCCAAACAACTACCGATGATCATTTTCAGTTTATAAATTATCACCTGCATTTGCATGATATTTTTAACATTTTTAGTCAAACAAAATTGGTTTTCATCAAAATCGGTCACATTTTTTTTCTGTTCTTAAAAATTATAATATAATAAATAACTCATAAGTATTAAAATGCGAAATTAAGACGTGTTGCATTGAGTCATGGGCAGATGAAGCAGCTTGGCTAGCTTGGTCCTTCAGCTGGCCAGCCTTCTCCTGACCACAACAATATTATATATGCCAAAACCATGACAAATCCATGGAAAACTATAGGAAGCAACCTACAGGTAACAAACAACAAAACAAAAGTAGTCATTAAATGATCCATAAAATTAATACTAATATGTATACACTTGTGTGTGCCACAAATAAAATAAGGTATTGCATCACTATCAAAACTGAAGATAACACAACAAACATGAAGGCTACAATTTCTAATAATACTTCTAAAATATGATTGGAAAGGCATGCTCAGATCTGGTAATTCAGGAAGGTTACACAGATTAAACCATCATACCAGCCCCATTTCCTGCAATAAAAGGTTAAAAATACTAGTTTCTAATTAAGAACCAATATGAATCAGATAGCATAACTACAACTTTTAGCATCCGCGAGATGCATGATCCAAAGATTCACCAAGAGCCATCAAGCAATACACCGATCAAGTTATAAAACTCACTACAAATGTTATAAAACAGATTCAAGCTGATATCAGATTCTATAATTCTCAAGTTTATTAAATCTTAGGCGAGTTATAAAACTCACTACGAATTTAATAAAACTATAAAACTCACTGAGTTTTTATAAAAAACTCACTGAGTTTTTATAAAAAACTCACTGAGTTTTTATAAAAAACTCACTAAAATTTAAAACTCAGTAGTGAGTTTAACTGAAGAATAAGACTCACTGAAAATTATAAAACTCAACAGTGAGTTTTAATCAACTTAAAAATTAAAACTCATATGAATTCCTACTGTTGAAATTTAAAAAATATTAATTCTCACTATTGAAATTTAAAACTCATTTTAGTTAAAACTCAATAAAACTCACTGAAACAACTCACTAAAATAAAACTCACTAAAATAACTCACTGAAATTAAAACTCACTAAAATAAAACTCACTGAAATAACTCACTAAAAGTAAAACTTACTAAAATTTAATCTAAAACTGACATAATATAACTCATTGAAATGGAACTCACAACTGTAATAAAACTCACTGCAATAAAGCTCACTAAGTCTTTATACATAATTTTAGTGAGTTTAATTAAACTCAATTATGTATCAGACTCACTGAGTTTAAATCATCTATTTGATTTATATTCCACTCCAATAAAACTCACTGAAATTCTATAACTCACTGAAATAAAACTCACTGTAATAAAACTCACTGAAGTAACTCACTGAAAATCATCTATTTTGATGTAAAACTCACTAAAACCATCTATTTGAAATTAAAAGTTAATAAAACTCACTGAAATAGATACAACTAAAAACTATAAAAATAGCTCTAAGTTAAAACAAATGCAAATGTCATAACCTGATTGTTCTTCATCTCAAGCTCTCAGCTAAATGCTACCTAAAGACATCTCTTCAACAAAACAGTTTTCCCTCGAGATGGCTCATTAACAAGGTAACAACTCGCTGCTAGCATTCGACTTTGTTTAGCTAAATTTAACTTGAAAGAATGCACAAGACAATAACTTTAACTAATGTGCCAATTTATCCATACATTATCTATCAAATTACTCCCTCCCTTCCTCAAAGAAAAGCTACTACTCCACAGTCCACACACAAATACCTACTTTTCAATTATAAATTTGTTGTATGTGCATATTGCACAACAATATTGTAATGAATTGCTCAACTTTTCCTCCAAAACTTTGAACACCTTGTCAATTTGGCAGTTGAAACTCAACTCGTTTAGAGTCAGATTCTAACTACTAACATTATAATCCTAATCACGTATATAACTACAATCCAACCTACGAATTTTGTGAGGTAATCTGCAATTTCTTTTCTAGCCTCTTATGAATAAGCCTTTGATTACATTTAGTTAGGGTTTTATTACTTGAAAAGTAAACAAATTTTTTTACATTAATTCTAAATCGTGCGTATGAGTTTATGTCGCCATTGAGCAACATTACATACATTTTCTCATCATTGAGTTGTCATCGGCTGTCAAAGATTTATTCGTCTGGTTTACTCGTCTTAGGCGGCTTAAAGCTCGTTTTAGATCCCGATTTTTCAGTGAGTTTTGAATCTGGATTCGGTGATTCTAGATCCATTGGAGTGCGATTTCTTGGAGGTAAGTGAAAACTGATTTCATATGTGCGACAATCGGACGTTTGATGCGGATTTAGGAGGTTTGATAGCTGATTTAGTCGCCGGAGTTTGATCGTCGATTGTGGTCTAAGAAGACGGATCGCAGATTTACGTGTTTATCATTTTAAAATGGGTAAACAGGGGTTTATCAAAAAAAATTACCATCGTACCCCTCCGCAAAATACTCAAGATTTAAGATCTGTTCATCATCTTTCTTGTTTATGATTATTCATGATTCATCATCATCATCTTCTTCATTTGTTTTGAGTTTTCTCATCCGAACCATGTTCTTGCTCAAGATCGAGATTCTCGTAGTGAAAATCGGTCCTAACAAATGGTATCAGAGCGGGTACCGATCAGATTCATCTCACCGTGAATCTGGTCACTCGAATCTGAGATTTTGAGCTTGAATGGTGAAGATGAGAAAACTTAGTTTTTAGAGACTTTTTTCTATTTTTTTCTTCATTTCTGGATGGATTCTGATGATATGGATGATGGATTCATGTTTGGGAGTTCATTTAGATGTTATTTCATCTTTTACTTGTTCAAATCTGTGAGAAAATTGAAGATCCGAGCTCATTTTTTCGTAACTTTGGGGTTTTTCCCGTATTTGGTGTTTTTGAAGATTTTGGAGCTTGATTCTTCATTTTCTGGGCGATTCTTCATGTTTTTGGATGAAGTGAGGTATGAATCTCAGTGGAAAACGCATTCCGGATCCATTGGAAGCATCCATTTCGTCTGAATCTCAACGGTTTGAGCGGATCTGGAAAAACACACACTGACGGTGTAAGTGTGTGTTCTTCGTGTTCTTGAAGATTTGCAGAATTTTGAAGACTGTTTTGATCCGATTAGCTGCTGTTTATGGGTTGTTGGTGGCCACAATAATCTCGTGAATGGTTTAGCTTCATATTTCGTGCATCATTACGGGTTTTCCTTACGGTTTTGGGCAGATTCAAGTTAACAAGTAAGTTCTTCGTGTTCATCGAGTTTTCCAGAATTGTTCATCAGTCTTGAAGATATGCAGATTGCCCTAGCGAACTTGTTGAGGTTGTTAGCGAACTTGAGGTTTGCTTTAGCGGACTTGTTTAAAGCTTAGCGGACTTGATGTCTTCTTAGCGAACTTGTTCCTTAGCGAACTTCAGGAGTGTCCTAGCGTACTTCTCTACCTCTTAGCGAACTTCCGGCATGGTTAGCGGACTTGAAAAGGTTAGCGAACTTGTCATCTGGGTCTTCGTTCGAGATCGTTTCAGAAGTTTTTGAACGTCCAGGGTTGTAGAGGAAGTCGATACGAGTTCGGGGGTATAAATTTCGTCAATTTTGGTTGAGTATTCATGGAGATATGGCCTCTTTACGCTTTTCCGGTGTGCATTGCGATTTTCCGGTGACTGGTTCCGACAGAATTAGGGTTTCGGTGGATTTGTGGAGAAGACGATGACGTGGCGACTGCGAGATTGGCTAGTCGAGAATTTATCTCTCTCTCTCTTTGTCGCATGCCACAATTCTGGTCAACCTTTTTTTTGTTGTCTAACCATGATTGGTGGAGAAGGAATGAGTGGGACCCGCTGAATTAAAGAATTCGTTTGAAGCTGCATTTTGTCCCATTTTCTTTGTCGCATCCATTAATTTGTTGTCGCAAGTTTATTGGTTGGTGACAAAAGGCGTGGGCCCAGCTCGTTTGAGACAACCGTTAGTGGTTTGATTGCTGTCGCCACTTGATTGGTTGTGAGCCCTATCACACGGATCCGCCAATCTCAGCCCTTGGATCCTTTTTTTTTTCTTTGCACCGTTGGATCAAATAGGAATCTGACAAATCTGATTGGTCCGTCATAAACTCACATGGATCAAGGTTTTCTTTGATGGATTTAATCTACTAATTAATTAATTTTCAGCAATATTTCGTCAAATGCGGGCGTTTTTCTTATCAGTTTTTCGAGACGAACGAGATAATGCCGCGACGGAATTGCGAAAAATTTTATTGGTCGTCGGATTTATTCCAGATTTTATTTGGGGTTCTCGTTTATTGACGTCGCGCGCAACATTTGCTATCGATCACTGACGGGTTAGCTTTATTATCCGGTTAATTACTCGGCTTTCTCGTTATATCTCACGGTTTATTTTTAGTGGATGCAGCGCTGTCGTCAACTAACCGGATTAACTGGAATCTCAGTTAAATATTGGAATTTATCCGATTAAATCTCTCGGATGACCGTTTCTTGAAGAAATTTAACAGTTTATTTAATTTTCGCATCCAACCTCAGTCACGCGGATTATTCACAACTGTCAGCATCCGGCTTTCGGTTTTTCGCAAGATTGTCCGATTTCAAGATTATTTATCTGGTTTCTCTAGGCAACCGATCGCGACGGTTCGACTCTCCGCATCTGATTTTTACGCTTCCGACTTGATGTTTTTGGAGAGATTTAGAGAAATAAGAGGAATTATTATGGAACTGGATTATCGGGTCGATTATCCGGAGTTAGAGCATTTTCAGTGTTTGACTGGTTTATCTGATTCGGTCTGTTGCGGTTTGGACTCCGAGATGTAGCATTTTCTCAGTATTGTACCCGACCGTGTGAACCGAGTGAGCGGAACACTTGGATCTCGAACTGGAGCAACAAGAACAGAAGAAGCTTGATTCAGAGGGGGAATCTCTACGACAGATTGTCTCCGGTTTATCAGTTTCTCATTGAAGATGTACGACAGAGCGATTCTTCAGCAGTTGAACAGATTTGGACGCCTTGGAAAAAGGGTCTACGGGTCTACGGTTTTTAAGAGGTCTATAATGAACCTCACCCTAAATAATATAGGGTTGGGTTCTATAGAAAACAAATATTTTGCAAAAAACCAAAAAACCAAAAAACCAAAAAACCAAGAAAAAATTTATTTTTTTTAACTTTTTTTATATGTTTCTTTCATGATTTTAAGACTACTGGAAAAAAGAAAATCCTTTAAAAACATTTTTGAGTTTTTTTAAAAAATAAAATAAAATTTGGATTTTAGCTTGAAATTAATAATGCACTATGCAACAATAATATAAAATTGGTTTATGAATGCCAATTCTTTGTTTTTTACATTATTCGCATAAACCACATCCATATTTGTTAGAACATAATGTAATTGTAACACAAAACAGTCAAGTATTAGAAGAAAAGATAAGACACATCCTTAGAAGAGAAAGGAAACAAAAGTCTGTATGAATGACGGATTTCTGCATGATTTATGTAGACTCAGATCTACAGAAATCCCCATTTCTATAGATAGCTTCTAATGGGAAGCATCAACATTCTTCAAAGAAGAGTCCAGCAGGAGTTATGGATTATCAGAAGATTAATAAACGAGAAGAACAAATTCTATCTTTGTGTGAAGAACAAGCATAACGAATGTCAACTTGGCATTAATCAAGAAGGCAGTTGAAAAATAGATAAATTGAATACGTTCAATTTATCTCGATATACTCTGACACTCTCGAACATCAACCGTCCTCAACCACCTTATCCAAATACAACTTGCTACATTTGTCTATAAATAGCAAGCTGACTTCACCAAACAAAGCAAGACATCAAGCATATAATTCAATATCTTCTCAAAGCAATTACAATCTTACTCCCATGGAAAGTTATTTCTGTTGATACACATTCATACTATAAACTCGTGTAAACCATTATTTACATTTGAGATATACAGAATAACCCTTTTATAAATTGTTGTCTTCCAATTTGATTTACTTTTCGCAACTTATATATCTTGTTTAAATCAAATTGTGCCGACATTGTTAAAGAGCTTTTCAAGGGACACAACAATATTTAAGTTAAGTTTCTTCTTTTTAAGTAGTTTTAATTATAATGCATTATGCAATACTATTAGTACTATTACATGATGCATTAATAAAAAATCACTAAACTTTTTTATTTTTTATATTTTTTCTCATAAACAAACTAATAAAATTATAGACTTTTGGTGAAATTCTTTTTAAAAATTATTAATATATGAAGAAGTTATAGAGAAAAAAATGTTGATTTTTTTGTTTTCTGGATAATTGTTGGTTTTCTATAGATCTTTTCCCAAATAATATAAAGCAACAAATCTTCCTACTCTAATAAATAAATGATTACAAATGTTGACACATGTCAACACTATATTTATTCTCATAAAAGTTTTCTCACCCAAATCTACTCCATAATTAATTATTTTTTATTGGAAATTATATCATATTTTATAATTAATCATGATATATTTGTATTTATTTATATTATGAAATTATGACAACCATATATTAATTTTCATCTTATTTTTATTTAAAATTATTTTTTTAAACTATTATTATTTTTACTTTATTAAATATATAAAAAACTTATAAAATACCAATAAAAACTTATTTAGTGTGTTTTCAAATATAATTGAGCAAATCATATTTAATATTTTAATAATTGAATACCTAATATTATTTTACAGATTCAATCAACATTGTGGATGATACTTTGTATAAAGAAATACACGACCGACAAAAATCATGTTCATAAGATCCAATATTAAATATTTTTTCTACCATATCAAATGATCAATGTTCATCCAATTTGAGAAGTTTAAACATGATGACTAATTCAATTGTAAGTTTCCTAATGTATACCAAAATAACAATTTTTATGGATATAAAATTATATTATTGATTATAATTTAGATTTTATATGTGTTCGTTATAATCTTGATCAAACTTTATACTCACCTAACTTTCTACAAAGACTTAAAGTCTTAAGTTTGTTAAATCATAAATTAATGTTAGTTGCTATTCTGGGTCAGATTGATTTTTTAAACAATGATTTTTGTATGGTTGCATTTTTCAAATATACAAGTAGAGACATGTGCTCTAAATATTGTCGGTAAAGTCACCACTACCATATTATGAATTATAACTTTAACTCTTTATTTAATATGTTGTAATAGGTTATTCCGGTAATAAGAAGAGTATGCAATTATCAATTATATATATTTTTAATGATTCAACCCGTATAATATAGGAGTTCTATCCTATGACTATAATATTTATAAAATATCGAAGAATGCTCTCCTTTACGGTCAACGCATTTTATTATTTTATGGACCATTTTCCTTGTTTAATTCTTTTACATTACCATAACCATAACCAGTGAACCAAAATAAAAATAAAATACTGACAGTTTTTGTTAAACTTATAAGTAATTAATTCTTTGAGATTATAAGAAATAAAGTGATAAAAATCATGAATTAAAACATGTGCGTTAAGTATACAAAAACTTATGTATTGTGAAGATATTTGTTAGTTCGAGAATTTCTTTTAAAATTAAGGATGTCATCGTATTGAATAAGGTTCTAATACTTATTAAAATTTCAATATTTCATTAAAAATCAAATCACAATTTTCGGTTGCCCAAATTGGAGTTAACACAACTTTAATAAATTATTGTTGTAAAATCCGTCTAAAATGGTATGTGTATCGTCTCATTTTTTTTTGAACGGCAAATTTGGATCACTGGGGGCTACACCGATCATCTCCATCCCATCAGGTAAAGTGCCCACTGTAACCCCCATTTATTTATTTTTTGTTACAGTGAACCCACCTCCATTATAATGCCTTGGGCTAGAATCAGGCTATGTGTATCGTCTCATTTGTTACAAATATTACATCATAAAGTCAAAATATATTAGAAATATAACAAACAGATTCAACTCAAATTCAGATTAAATTCAATTAAGTAATAAATCCACTATATCAGCATAAAAAAGGGAATGAAGACATACGTTTTTATTATTAAATTCTTAAAAAAATAAGAAAAGAACCAAAGAAACACGGCATGCATGGACTTGGTTTTGATCAACAGCCAACCAAACATGGTCGTGTGGCCGGCACCCGACTCGATTCGGGAGCAGCGAGTCGGAGAGTGAGACGGCCATTAGATCTGTGGGAAGTGATACGATACTTCGGACTCTCAATCTCCTCTTCCACGATGATCAGCCTTCCGTCTTCGGTGTGATACCTTTTCATCTCCGTTGACGTTTGAATCGGCAACGGGGGTGGAAGTTCTTTCACATTCCTTGATGACCTCCTTTTATTCAATTTTCGTGGTTTGCGATCCAAGGCTCCACCTCTGGCCGAACATAGTGCACTATAATTCTCGGGATCAAGATCAACACAGCTCTCCATTCCGATTAGATCGTCAAGATAATCACTGGTGTGCATTGTAGAATTTGAAAATCTCTACAGAGTAATTAAATGGACTTTTTAAGGGTTAAAAAATAGAATATGAAGTGGAATGAGGAAGAAGGGGTATAAATACTAAATAGTAATAACCGAGATACCGAAAATGCTAAGATAGGAGGAGATATATCATTACATGTATTGACACTGACAGCTAATATATATTTTTATTAATTTATTTAATGTTTAGAAATTAAATTAAATAAATCACATATTTGAGAAAATCATCAAACTAATTACTTTTTTCTGATAAAGTGATCACTACACTTTTTCATCTTTAACTATATACTAAATAAATTTTAGATTTCGTCTTTCAAACCAAATTAATAACATAAATATTTAATTATATCTATACTAGTTTTTTTATCCCCGTGTCTAATATATATTTTTATTAATTTATTTAATGTTTAGAAATTAAATTAAATAAATCACATATTTGAGAAAATCATCAAACTAATTACTTTTTTCTGATAAAGTGATCACTACACTTTTTCATCTTTAACTATATACTAAATAAATTTTAGATTTCGTCTTTCAAACCAAATTAATAACATAAATATTTAATTATATCTATACTAGTTTTTTTATCCCCGTGTGTTACACGTTGAGTTTTAAAAAAACCTATAAATACAATCATAATTTATGACAATTATGTATTTTTATAACTATCTAAATATTTCTCAGTAGTTAGAGATTTTATGACAGTGGACATTTTGGCGGTGAGTTCCTCTGCGATGGATGTGCAACACAGAGGGTATTGGTTACTCGCACGAACTGCGGTCGTAAAGTGTCGTTGGTAACATCGTTTGTCATGATGAGTCCCCCGGGTAACCGGATGTTTGTAATTAAAAAAAATCTGGTCACAGGAAATAAGGGTTTTGTTTATTATATTGAAATGAAATACCTGTAAATTTGAATTTAAACTTAATTAAAGTAAAGAAAGTTATAAAATTAAATATAATAAAATATTTTATATTACATCTATAATATTTAATTAAATTATTATTATGAATAAAGTATTATAAGCATTATGTTAAATTATTAAAGTATATGCAATATGTTACCCACGAAAAGTTACGACCGTAGTCCGTATGAGTAACCAAGACTCTCTATGTTGCATATCAATATCAGAGGAAACCCAGCGTCTAAATGCAAACCCTCTGTATTGCACATTCATCCCAGAGGGAACCCACAGTCTAAATCCTTTTTATAAATTAATTTGTTATTTACTTCAGTTGTGACATTTTTAAATTGATAATTTTAAAATTTAATATTTTTATATTTATATTTTTTTTTCTTCGAATGATCTTATCATCTATTCTTATTAATACCAATATGAAAATCTTTTATATTTAAGAAAAAACTCTGAAGATTATAAAATTATGAATTTACGATTATTGTAGTTAAATTTTGTTATTTCTAATTTCTCTTGTATTTTAATGGTGTTATTTTTATACTAAAGATTCTAAATTTATAATTTTTCGTTATAATCCCTGTTTCATCATCCAAATTTAAACTTAAGAAAATAGGAACCGATTTTTGATAAAAATTTGTAATCAACAATTGAAAATCAAACTATGATAACGACTGTGAATCAAAATTGTTATGAACAACAAATATCTACCTCGGTTGATGATTCCGTATGAAGATCTCGATGGGGGCGGCTTCGATTGCTTGGAGATGAAGGAGAAGTGGATTGAGAAAGCGACGGCGAGAGAGAATCTTCAAAACCCTAGGTTTGGAATGAACGATCCAAGCAAGAATGAACTAATATATGTTCGGGTCATAATAAAAATGGATACCAAATACGGGTCGCGAGATTTTGATTAAAACATGAATATTTTAATTGAAAAAACTAAGAAAATGACACATCAGATTTTATATTAGTAGGAGAGTGACATGTAGACAAGTGTACACATGGACAACTTGAATGGGTGCCAAATCAACCTTATATGTTTTGTTTAATAGATAGGTAGATTTTAGATTTCGTCTTTCAAACCAAATTAATAACATAAATATTTAATTATATCTATACTAGTTTTTTTATCCCCGTGTGTTACACGTTGAGTTTTAAAAAAACCTATAAATACAATCATAATTTATGACAATTATGTATTTTTATAACTATATAAATATTTCTCAGTAGTTAGAGATTTTATGACAGTGGACATTTTGGCGGTGAGTTACTCTACGATGGATGTGCAACACAGAGGGTATTGGTTACTCGCACGAACTGCGGTCGTAAAGTGTCGTTGGTAACATCGTTTGTCATGATGAGTCCCCCGGGTAACCGGATGTTTGTAATTAAAAAAAATCTGGTCACAGGAAATAAGGGTTTTGTTTATTATATTGAAATGAAATACCTGTAAATTTGAATTTAAACTTAATTAAAGTAAAGAAAGTTATAAAATTAAATATAATAAAATATTTTATATTACATCTATAATATTTAATTAAATTATTATTATGAATAAAGTATTATAAGCATTATGTTAAATTATTAAAGTATATGCAATATGTTACCCACGAAAAGTTACGACCGCAGTCCGTATGAGTAACCAAGACTCTCTATGTTGCATATCAATATCAGAGGAAACCCAGCGTCTAAATGCAAACCCTCTGTATTGCACATTCATCCCAGAGGGAACCCACAGTCTAAATCCTTTTTATAAATTAATTTGTTATTTACTTCAGTTGTGACATTTTTAAATTGATAATTTTAAAATTTAATATTTTTATATTTATATTTTTTTTCTTCGAATGATCTTATCATCTATTCTTATTAATACCAATATGAAAATCTTTTATATTTAAGAAAAAACTCTGAAGATTATAAAATTATGAATTTACGATTATTGTAGTTAAATTTTGTTATTTCTAATTTCTCTTGTATTTTAATGGTGTTATTTTTATACTAAAGATTCTAAATTTATAATTTTTCATTATAATCCCTGCTTCATCATCCAAATTTAAACTTAAGAAAATAGGAACCGATTTTTGATAAAAATTTGTAATCAACAATTGAAAATCAAACTATGATAACGACTGTGAATCAAAATTGTTATGAACAACAAATATCTACCTCGGTTGATGATTCCGTATGAAGATCTCGATGGGGGCGGCTTCGATTGCTTGGAGATGAAGGAGAAGTGGATTGAGAAAGCGACGGCGAGAGAGAATCTTCAAAACCCTAGGTTTGGAATGAACGATCCAAGCAAGAATGAACTAATATATGTTCGGGTCATAATAAAAATGGATACCAAATACGGGTCGCGAGATTTTGATTAAAACATGAATATTTTAATTGAAAAAACTAAGAAAATGACACATCAGATTTTATATTAGTAGGAGAGTGACATGTAGACAAGTGTACACATGGACAACTTGAATGGGTGCCAAATCAACCTTATATGTTTTGTTTAATAGATAGGTAGATTCCTCATTATTTAGAATTAAAAAATTACACTAAATTAAATTCTTTCCATAAAAAAACATTGTATTCAAATCTTTTTTTTTAAACTTGTAAATTTAATATATTGAATGTTTATCGGCTCTTTAGCTTTATGTATTATTTAGTTAATTTTTTTTCAATTTAGGTTCATCTTTTATTTCGCGTAATTCTTTTTATATCATAGCCTCGGGTATTTACCCGGGTCACTGACTAGTTTATATATATATATATATATATATATATATATATATATATATATATATATTTTTGCTGAGAATGATCTTATTAATACGAATTTCAAAATACTATATAAATTAATATCTTCTATATATATATATATATATATAATAAAAGAAAAGTTTTTGGCACCACAATTTGCCATGTGGCACCACCACAGTCATCCTCAATAATTTTTCCCGCCAATAAACATTTACAAGTGGATCTTCTAATTTTGGATATATATATCCACTATTTATTTATTGTAGCGAATCTTCTAATTTTGGATATATATATCCACTATTTATTTATTGTCTTCTAAAATATTTAATAACCAATTATTTAATTACTTAATTTAATATATAATATAGTATATTAATTTACATCTATCTATATCTATCTATAATCTATACTATATAATAATGAAAAAGTTTGATCATAGTTTAATTAATAAAAAAAGAAACTTGAAATCACCACAAAATTTTAAATTAACCCGTGTAACACACGGGGATAAAAAACTAGTAGTAAATATATATAACTAATGCAGAATTTGATAGACTCTCATGAAAAGGTAGTCGAATTTGGAAGAGTTATTTTAAAATTTCTTTGATTATACTCTAGTAGTCTTTGAGACATTCTATCATATTTTCCTAATAATTTTTTAAGGACGCATCCTTATCGAGTAAGAGTACCTAAACATAAATACATAAAACAATGAGTTTTAGCAATTTAAAGAAACCATTACTTCAGAATCCACAAATAGGATAGTGCATGTTTAGTTGCAACCTAGTGATTAGTTGAAACCGGGAATTGTATGATTTTTACAAACAGAAAAAAAACCCATCAACAAACGTGATTAAAATGGATTTCAAAAGCAAACACACCACCTTGAGACCATATTGATCTCTTGAGTACCGCCAGACAAAAAAAATGATGACAGATTAACAAATAACAACACATGATCTTTATAAATTTGCCCCTTAGTAGCTTATATGTCTATGTTTGGCAAAAAGCAAGTTAACAAAACAACATCTGCAAACAAAAACTTTACACACACCATACTCTTGTAACTTGAACTTTGCATTACATGCTATCTGAGTTAACAATAACCAGATATAACATATAGTCAGACTTTCATGAAATTGAAGGCAGTGCTTGGAGACCACATGATGAGCCGCCTAATGTAACAATTCCAGTACCCGTGTCATATACTGTGCATACAAAAGGAGTAAAAGTTGTTACTCTATCATGAAGATGGCAAAACTTAAACAAAATTGCAATTATTTGACTCGATAGGTTGACTTCTTCATTGAATCTCGTTGACCTAAATCCTTGTCACAAAGTCATGCCCATAAAATAAAAAATAGATTAATTGCTATCTATTACAAACTTTTTCCTACAACATATTGTTTCCCTCTTGTCTCTCTGAAAGAGTTATTATACTCTTGATCCATCTAAAAAATCATCTAAAAATATTCTTCAAGAATGAGCCATTGGAAAGAGATGCCATGTGCTACTAACATTTCTCTAATTATAGCTGCAATTACATGCAGATAAAACATAATAAAGATGAGCCAAAGAATGATATCAGATAGGTTTAGCTGGACTCACTTGATGAGATATCAACTAAAATTCAAAATTATCGAACTCATACAAATAAATAAAAATATTCGATTAAAGATTTTGACATGCAAGGATCATTGATTACTTTTATTTTTATTTTTAAATACGGGTGAATAGAATATTTAATTGTTTTAATATCAATCGAAATACTAATTCCAGCCAAGCACCGTCTTATGAAAAGAAAGACTACCATATCTGAGTAGTAGAGTAAGAAATAAGAATACCAAAAAGAAATATAAGAGTTGTGACATTTATTCTTTAGTTTTGTTGGTATAATTGATATTAGGTCTATGAGATTCTCCTGTGTAATTGTTTGTAAATGTCATTTTATACATTTAACTAACATTTATACATTTTTATTGGACTTTTTGAAATAAAGTATTGTATCAGCCAACTCTAATAGGATGGGCGGTTGAAGACTCGATAATTCCTCTAGCATAAATGTAACAACTTTTATTTGCCTATATTGCATAGTGAGCAGGTTACAATTTTAGTGTGATTTTTTTAAGATAAATGGTTCGTGTAGTAGTTATGTAAAGAGGTATAGGGTCAAATGGTGGATAGGTGTTTTAATATGTAAAAGAAATTTAACATATGAAAGTTATACCAGATTTCACTTCTCATGAAATTAACTTGAATTGAGGAAAGCATTCCTGTTCCCGCCTTCTCATTATCTACATATTAATGAACAAAAACTTTAATACCAATTTGAGTTTGACTTAAAAGGTCAACGGTATGAACTTAAATTAAAAAAAATCACTGTTAACAAATCATTCCATTTGACTTGTTCTATGTTTAGGCATGTTTTGAAAGTTTTACCCGATTTCACTTGTTAAGAAATCAACTTGAATGAAGGAAAACATTCCTGTTCCCATCATCTTATTATCTGCACATAAATGAACAAATATTTTAAGTTGTTAATACCATTTTGACTTTGACTTACATGGTCAACTGTATGAACTTAAATGGAAAAAAAAAACTTTCAACTGTTAATAGGAATTTGACCTTTGATATAAAGGGTCAATTGTATGAACTTATGTTGGTAGCATTTTTAGGATGTAAATGAGGCATATATATTTTTGAAGCATAATGGGGGTAGATGTGGGCTGAGATTGACATTTGATACCTTGTATGTCTGATTTCTTAATTCTGATAGAGTTATATTATCCCTTTACCTGTTTGTTGTTATGCCAATAACTTTTTGTTTGATTGTTTGCCGAATACTAAAGATAACTAAAAACATTTAGTTCGATTTAAACTTTAAAGGTACAACACAGATTGGCATACGTAGATGTGATCCAAAGTGTAGTCCATACGTCGAAGCTATCAAGCTCAAGCTACTTTTCTTATCACCTAACTACTTTACAGTCTCCTTCGACATCTTCCTCTTCTGATATCCCCTCTTGACAATGTAGAGTCATAGCGTGTAAAATACTAACACCCACCATATATAACTACTAAAACTTTAAGATGGTGTGACCTATCTAGCCATCAATCTATGAGATAACAATTTCGTATTGAATACTAATACTAAGAAACTAATAAGTTCAGATGATAACCAGATCATAAGCAACAGTAATAAGTAAAATATAAATATAATTCACTTCAAAATGCAAAGAAACTGTCACACCCCCAAAATACCACTAACGGAGTTTATACCGTTAAGGGGCGCGACTAGACCAGGATCCACAACCATAGTTACAAATACTAAATGAATCAGGGTTAGTTCAAACACAAGTTATAAATCAAAGTCTTAAATTACATACGCAGCGGAAAATTAATCGTCCTTAGCACTAACCACGTGCTTTACATAAATGTTGTTTTAAATTCCCAATTTAGTTTAAATAAAAGTAAACATCTTCTGTGCCATGCCAACCTCCAGCGGATACTCCTTAGCGATCTGCAAAAGTTTAAACCACGCAAGTGTCAACCTAACGGTTGGTGAGTTCACAGTGGGCTTGTCATGCATTGGCCCGGTCTCATAATCATAATACGTATCAAGGTATACTTACAAGTTATTTATTTGTGAAAAGCAATGCTCGTAATTAAATCTCAGTTTATAAATGGTTTGTCCGTGACCTACGTCATCGGGTATGTACTAGTTCCGTAAAGTTAAAGGACTCAACCGATATCGCGGGTAGCTAATCCGTTGTTCCATGCTCTAAGGAAGTTTGTACCAAAGCTGACTTATTTTGTGGGGGCCGAGCCATCCCGTACGGTGCGGACATAGTCATCGCGGTTTTTGCCTCCCCCGTGTCCTCCCCGGGACCACGGTCAAATAGGCTGATATTGTTCCTCCGTGCACTCCCCGTGCCACGGGGCGGAGTTTGTCAAACTCCAGTAGATCTACCCAACATCCCCTCGCTTTCACAAATTAATGGCACAATTTAAGTTGAGGACTTTTAAGTTATAAGGCATCCTTAGAAAACATGTGATATCATGTGGTTCAGACTTTAACCTACACTAGCCATATTAAAACGTTTTCAGTTTTGTTTCAGAAAAACAGTTTATTCAGAGTTCGCAAGTGTTCCCATAAAACACTTCAGTTCATCAAGTGGGTGCCGAGCATCCCGAGTTCTCAAGTTTATCAGTGAGGTGCCTAGCACTCTCGAGTTCATTCAGCATTGTTTTTCGTTAAGTTATTCGGTGTGGCCCAAACAGGCTCACGGTAAACGGGTTAGTGACACTCACCTTTGGTTGCACTGCTACACTTCAAGTAATCCAAGTTATGGTTGTTTAACGAAGACCTAGAACACGTTTAGGTCTTAAGTATTAGTTTCGTGTCTAATCTTTACTTAACGTCACTATGGCCCATAACATAGCACGTTGCAACTATGACTCGACATACCGACACACGACACCAATGGTTGATCATAAACAAGGGTTCATATAATTCAGATATCAAACATGTTTCATTATGGCAAAATCATGTAAGTCATGGCATAACACTTAAGCAAATTTCACAAGTTTGGTTTTTAGGTCAGGCCTTAGTTTCGCTAGCATAGTTTCGCTAGGCAGTTTCGCTAGGCGCACGGGCAGCACTTTCGCTAGGCAATGCCCGGTGACACAGTTTCGCCAGGCTAGTTTCGCCCGAAACTGCTGACGCAGTTTCGCTAGCCTAGTTTCGCAGGGAAACTGGTTTGAACTTTCGTTCAGGTATTTCGCTCGGTTGTTTCGCTCGAGCTGGTCTGCTCAGGTTACCCGGCGACACTATAGTTTCGCTGGTCAGTGTCGCTGGAAGGAGATATAATTTCGCTACTTAGTTTCGCCCAGAGAACACGCAGTTTCGCTGGTCGCGAAAAACATACGGATTTGCCTAAAAATCAACCTAACAGCTTCTGATCATACATGCAATTCATTATCTAGCATCCATGGGCATTTACTAACATAAATCAAGCAACTTTAACATGTTTAACATGCATTTTAATCATCAAATCTCTAAAAACACTTCTAAACCCTAAAATGACCAAAATTGCATAAATCATCATCATGGTTTGTTTTTAAACGTAAAGTTTCTGACTTTATGGTAGATCTAGCATCCCTAAGCACTATCTCAGAAGCATACAAGTTTTCATGAAAGTTTGAGCATACTTTATAAAGAAACACATAGAAAACACATAAATAAAGGTTTTTGGGACTCACGTTTGGTTCAAGAATCGATAGACGAGATGAGATGATGGTCTAGAGGCTAAGATCTTGGTCTCTTGATGGTATTCTCGGCTGACCAGGTTCCAGAGAAGTGTATGTGTGTGTTGGTTGTGAAATGAGGCAAATGAGGCTACTAGGGTTCATTAAGTTTTATTTATATCAGAGGCTAGTTTCGCTGGCAGTTTCGCTGGCCAGGCGAAACTAGCTCCGGTCACGAGTTAACGGGTAGCTTAGCTGGCTACCGGGCGACACTATAGTTTCGCCCGTTAGTTTCGCTGGCTACCAAAACAGGTCAATTTTCACATAATCAAGTATTTACAATTAATCATGCTATTCACAATAATAAGTCATGTATTTAAATCACATTGCACATAAAGACAATCAATGATGAACACATAACACATATGGACGGGTTCCGTGATCAACCAAAGGTCGTGGACGTATTCGGCCTAGTTAAGCATTAGTTACTAAGTTAACACTTATAACGTAACTAACGGATTTGTCTAACGGAAGTTAACCTTGAAATTCTCGGGTGTCACAGAAACAAACACATATGAACAGTCACATAAATACATATGAAATACCTAATTGATTATATTATCCCTAATGCAAAGAAACAAACACAGATGAACACAAAATTAGAAATCTAATATGTACCTAATATACAATTACCCTGAACTTGAACACTACATTTTGCTTAAATTCATGAAATCAACTGATAAACAAACTCAACTAATCAAAAGAAATTGAGGTACCAAGCGACGATGGTGAAGTAGAAATATAAATCCAACATTCATCTTTTCCACATATATTTGCAATTGGCAGATTTTAACTCCACCACTAATAACAATAGAGAGTTGGAATGTTACCCTTTCAAACCGAGATGTGAATTGAGATGAGGAGAGCGATGAAAACCATTCATATTGATGCTTTGAAGAATCGAAACCGGTAATTGAAAATCTGCAAAAGAATAGAAAACGGATTATGGATGAACAAATGGTTGATTGATGTTTTTGATTCAGATTTCAGATCGTTAAGAGGTTGAGCGATGATATTCACACGATGTGAGACCTTGATTGCATCTGAAAGAGTGAAGTCGGCGATGATCGCCGTGGAGAAGCAGGAGGACGATGATGAAAGGTGCGAATTGATATTAGGGTTTAGAAGGAAAAAAAGTCACGGGTATATTAATAAGATCTTAGATCTGCTGAATATGTAAAGTCGGGTAAGAGGATTGGCGGGAAAAACAGGTCGAGGAGTAATGTGGGATTTGTAGGGATATGATCACGTATTAATAAACGTATGTCCGGAAAGTATTTAAGCCTACGGGGTTACACGTCTCGACACTAATGTATTTGTATTAATTAATTAGGTAATTAATATTTATCACGAACATTTAACGAGTTTTTGTTAAAAACTGACAATTAATTGTTAACAGGGGTGTTAGTTGTAATTAGAGAGAGTTGTAATTTGATTACAATTAGGAAAAGGCTTTGGGATAGGCCTTAGGGCCGAAAATCGTAAAGCCCCTATCCCAAACCCTAACTTGTTTATCAAGTTCCTAAACCCTATAAATAAACCTTATGGGTTTAAGGTTTATTGGCTGCATTTATCTGATAAAGTGCAAAACCCTAATCTCTCTCTATTCTTTCTCTAATTTACGGCAAAGGAAAAGAACCCTAGGGGTTCGATTTTCCTTGTGGTTCGACAAAGCTTTATCAAGGAGAAGAATTCGTGATCAAGTACTAGCATACGTACATCGGTGTGTCGTGTGTGCGATCCTAGAGGGATTTACTTTAAATCCTAGAGGATCTTCTCTTGCCGAGCTAAAAAGGTACACAACATCTATCCGGGTAATTAGATTAATTCATAGGATTAATTCTGCTGCGTACTCGTGAATAATCTGATAAATAGTTATATAAACCAAAAGTGGTATCACGAGCCACCTATGATTTTAGTTAATTACCGGGAATAAAAACTTGGAAGGGGGGGGGGGGGTAACCAAATCAGATTCTAGCTTTTCGATCCATTTAAAAATCGTGTTTTACAATTGGAAAAAGGTTTTGCAAATTGGTAAAAACGAAAAAAAACTCAAAAAAAAAATCGATGGAAAACGACTTTTCGACCCGATCGAAAAGTCCCTGATCGAAAACGGCTTCTCGACCCGATCGGAAACCCTTGTTTTCTGATCGGAAACCCTAGTCCCGATCGGAAACCCTTGTTTTCCGATCGGAAACCCTTGTTCCGATCGGAAACCCTTGTTGCTCCGATCAGAAACCCTTGTACAATCGAAAACCCAAATCGAAAAGTGCAATTCTCGATCGGAAACCCTGATTCCTGATCGAAAACTATATAATGGATCGAAAACCTGTAGCCGAATCGGAAACCCTAATTTTACGTCTAAAATTTGATTTTGTGATCTAAAATTAAGAACCCAAGTTTTTGTTATTTGATATTCAACATGTTGTACCTTTATTTTAAATGTTGAAAGGAAGTAAAAACCATGATGTTTCATGCAAATCGTTCGTGGTTATTACTAATATCAAAGAGGATTAAAATGAAAATTTATATTAGATAATTAGAAACCCTAAGATTATGTGATTATTGTGATAATTGTGACATAATAAAAGGTTTTAATGCAAATTTGTTTTATGAAAATCGAAATTTGCTTAAATAACTATTGAAATATGATTGTGTTTATAAAATAAAATTTGTGTCCTAAAACTCAAAAGAAACACCGGCTCACCCATTTGAACACACTCTAAGAGAGGTATAAGTCGGGTCGCCATGCTTCCCTAAAGTGGGTAGGTTTTTAATTGCAAAGTGCAAACCTCACCCCTACGCTTCTTTGTGTGTTGCAAATGGAGCTACCGAGCTCTTTTGATTTGGAAGACAAAATAAGAATTTTATAAACACATTATGTGGTGAAGGTGTGCATGAACCTTCACACATAACATTTTTGATCACACATCAAAATTGTTTTAACCCAAACCAAACTTAAGTCTTTGCCATCCACCTTGAAAAGGACACTTGTGGATGTCATCTTACTCATTGGTACACAATGGTAAAATGGCATTTACATGGAAAATTCCCACTCATTGGTACACAATGGTGGACAATTTGTGCGTTCTTAATTGGACGAGTTAAAGCGAGCTAGGCGGTGAGACCCTTGGCCCGTGGAAAAAGATGGGATGAAACATGACTACAAATTACTTGGTGCAAGATTCACAAGTATTAATTGTAGGTCCCATAAAATCTAGGAATTGTACTTGGAGTACAATTATTGATCGTACTTACCTTTTGAGTGCATCATTTCTAGCAGATCAACTGATGAAATGATGGCATGTCGATTGGATCCTAGCCTTAATAAACTTAATTGTTTAAAGTGTTTAAACATTGGGTAATTAAATTTATTAAGGAAAAGATTATCGAAAATACTGATTTTTGAACTTAATCTGTTTTGTAGATGGAAACAAACCCTCCTCAAAACAATGTTGGTCATGCTTTTCGTCAAATGTTTGAAAGAGAAAAGCTGAATGGATCTAACTTCAATGACTGGTACCGTCAACTAAGGATTGTCCTTAGAGTTGAACGTAGGACCGATGTCCTTGAAAATCATTGGCCGACCGAGCCAGCTGCTAATGCTTCTGATCAAGAGAAAGCGTTCTACAATGCAGAGTATAGTAGATACGATGAGGTTGCTTGCATGATGATCTCGAGTATGACTCCCGATCTTTAGAAGCAATACGAATTTCATACACCTTGTGATATGATCAAAGAGCTAAAGAAGATGTATGAAAAACAAGCTGGTGTTGAATTGTTCGACCTAGTTGTGGAACTCCACGACTTGAAGCTTGAAACTGGTAAATCGGTCAGTAGTCATGTGCTCAAGATGAAGAGCTACTTTAACAAATTGGAATCGTTCAATTATGGGTATAATCAGGCTGTGGAAGTTGGCATGATCCTCAAATCTCTTACGAAGGATTTTGAGGGTTTTGTGCGCAACTACAACATGCATAGTATGACTAAGACTATACCTGAGCTTCATGCTATGCTTGTCGAGTATGAAAAAACGATTCCTAAGAAGGCCACTGAAACACCCCAAGTTCTTATGATCAAGGGGGGGAAAGATCCAAAAGGCTAAACGACCGCAAAAGGCGAAGGGAAAGAATGTTGGTAAAGGAAAAGGCAAGGCAGTTGCGTTTGTTCCTAAAACCAAGCAAACCCCTCCGGCCGCAAAAGAGCATCCAGCTAAAGACCAGATCTGTCACCATTGTGGTGAAGTTGGACACTGGAAGAGGAACTGTCCTACCTATCTAGCTGAGTTGATGAAGAAGAGAAAGAATACTAGCGGAGCTAGTACTTCAGGTATCTTCACAACTGAATTATTTTCCTTTTCTAAGTGTGATTCATGGGTGTATAACACCGGCTGTGGAACTCACATCTGTAATTCGTTACAGGGTCTTAGAAAGAGGAGGAAACTGAAGCCTGGGGCTTTGCAGTTGTACGTGGGAAATGGTTTGCCAGCAGCTGTGGAAGCTATAGGAGAATATCATTTAATTCTGCCTTCTGGGTTAAATATTGTGTTAGACAATTGTCATCATGCACCTTCTATCACTAGAGGTGTTATTTCAGTTTCTTTGTTGAAAAACCAAGGATTTATTAATGCATTTAATAATATCGGTATTTCAGTTTCTAAAAATAATGTTCATTATTTTGATTCTATTCCTTGTGATGGCATTTATGAAATTGATATGCGTGGTTGTGTTTCAAATAATTCAATGTTCACTGTTAGCAAACGAGCCAAAACTAGTTTGGACTCTACCTATCTTTGGCACTGTCGTCTTGCCCATGTTGGCAAAAACCGCATTGAAAGACTTCAACGTGAAGGGATCTTACAATCAAATGATGAATCATTTGATAAATGCGTTTCCTGTATCTCAGGAAAGATGACAAGAAAACCCTTTCCGAACAAGCCGCAAAGGGCTAAAGAACTACTTGGACTCATTCATACTGATGTTTGTGGCCCATTTAGGCATGTGTCAAGAAAAGGTGCTAGCTACTTTGTGACTTTCACGGATGATTTCAGCCATTATGGTTATGTTTACTTGCTTAAACATAAACATGAAGTGTTTGAAACATTCAAAGAGTACAAGAACGAAGTAGAAAATCAACTCGGAAAGACCATCAAGATCCTTCGATCGGATCGTGGTGGAGAATACTTAAGCCAAGAGTTTAAGGATTATCTTAAAGCGTGTGGAATTGTCCAATAGCTTACTCCTCCTTACACTCCTCAGCATAATGGAGTATCTGAGAGGAGGAATCGAACCCTACTAGAAATGGTAAGGTCGATGATGAACCTTACAACTCTCCCAATATCATTTTGGATTTTGCTCTAGAAACCGCTGTACGCGTTCTAAATATGGTTCCAACCAAGAAGGTTGAAAAGACACTGCATCAATTGTGGCATGGAGAAGTCCCTGTGTTGTCTTACTTAAGAGTCTGGGGATGTGAGGCACTTGTGAAGTGTGATACGCCTGACAAACTACAACCCAGGACTACTAAGTCCATCTTCGTAGGATACCCAAAGGAAACAATGGGTTACTATTTTTACAATCCTTCAGAAAATACTGTTCGTGTTGCTCGATATGCTGAATTCTTTGAAAAGAATTTTATAGCTCAAGAGAACAGTAGGAGAATTGTAGAACTACTAGAAGATGTGTCACCTTCTGAAACAACTAGCAATCATCAACTTGGGGGGGGGGGTGAATGTTCAAAGTGATGAACCTCAAGTCGATGATGTTGCAATTCCACTTCGTAGATCCGAAAGGGTCGTACGTAATCCGGATAGACGGATTGGTCTAGTCGCATCCGAGGATAACGTATCAGGAGATCTCAATGAGCCTCCAAACTTCAAAGCTGCATTATCAGATCCGGAATCTGACAAATGGCTTGAAGCTGCGAACGTGGAAATGAAATCCATGAAAGATAATCAAGTTTGGAACTTGGTTGATCTTCCTCCTAACGCGAAGACTGTTGGGAGTAAATGGATCTTCAAGAAGAAGACCGACATGGATGGAAATGTACACACCTATAAAGCTCGTCTCGTGGCGAAAGGTTATACTCAACGTTTTGGCGTTGACTATGATGAGACCTTTTCACTAGTAGCTGGCATTAGACCTATTAGGATTCTCCTAGCCATAGCAGCGTACTATGACTTTGAGATATGGCAAATGGATGTTAAGACTGCCTTCTTAAATGGTTACTTGGATGAAGAAGTCTATATGGATCAACCTGAAGGGTTCATTGATCCAAAACATTCCAACCAAGTATGCAAGCTTCAAAGGTCCATTTATGGACTAAAGCAAGCATCGAGGAGTTGGAATAAACGGTTTGATGAAGAAATCAAAA
This sequence comes from Deinandra increscens subsp. villosa, assembly GCA_039602395.1. Lineage (NCBI taxonomy): Eukaryota > Viridiplantae > Streptophyta > Magnoliopsida > Asterales > Asteraceae > Deinandra > Deinandra increscens. Next base: position 3,603,302 of record JBCNJP010000024.1, on the reverse strand, counting down.
GGTTTGGTTTCGTTCAAAATCCCGATGAGCCATGTGTATATCGCAAAGCTAGTGGGAGTAATGTTACTTTCCTTGTCTTATATGTAGACGACATATTGATAATAGGAAAACACATTCCAATGTTGCAAGATGTAAAATCCCATCTTGGAAAGTGTTTTGCCATGAAAGACTTAGGATAAGCAGCATTCATTCTTGGAATCAAGATCTATAGAGATAGAACTAAGCGGTTGATTGGACTAAGTCAAAGTGCTTATATTGATAAGATCTTGAAGCGATTCAAGATGGAGAATTCCAAGCGTGGTATAGTACCTATGCAGGAAGGACTTGGTCTATCGGTCAAACAAGGTGCTTCTACACCTGATGAGGTGAAGCGTATGCAAAGAGTCCCTTATGCTTCAGCTGTAGGCTCTATAATGTATGCGGTGAGATGCACTAGACCTGATATAGCATTTGCGAGAATATCGTTAGCCGATTTCAACAGAATCCAGGTGAAAGTCACTGGACTGCTGTTAAGACCATTCTCAAGTACCTACGGGCTACTAGAGATTTGTTTTTGGTATATGGGGGAAATCCAGATCAAGAGCTCAAAGTGACCGGACACTGCGATGCTGGATTTCAGACTGATAGAGATGACACGAAGTCTCAGTCTGGGTACGTCTTCGTTCTGAATGGAGGAGCTGTGGATTGGAAAAGCAAGAAACAAACCACAGTTGCTATGTCTGCAACAGAGTCTGAGTACATTGCTGCTTCGGAAGCTGTAATGGAGGCAGTCTGGATAAGGAAGTTTATTTGTGGGCTTGACGTGATCCCTACAAGTAACTTGCCTATTGATATGTACTGTGATAATACTGGTGCATTAATCATCGCCAAAGAACCTGGAGTTCAGAAGGGCGCGCGCCAAACACTATGCCAGGAGATATCACTATGTTCGTGAGCAGATCGAACTAGGTTAAATCAGATTACTCAAAGTTCACACAGATATTAACTTAGCTGATCCTTTCACGAAAGCTTTGTCGAGGCCGAAGCTTGAAAGGCATGCCGAGGGCATGGGACTTAAGTTAGCTAGTTAAATCATGTATGTCTGATGTTCGGTATTTGGATAAGGGATGTTAAACAATTTCTATTTATATAATGAAATAAAGTACTTGATATGTTTGATTTCATTTAATAGTAAATTGTGTCCTGTATTTGCATGTTTAGTCCATGAGTACTTGTCAAGTATTCTAAATTGTCCATTGTCGATTAACTATATGGGAATATAGTTAAACTAAGACAAATCTGAGAGATTGGTAATATTCTTGGAATATATAATGGATGGTCCCACCAAACTCACATGATATTCATAGGATGCATATCGGACAACCCCACTAACGAATTGTCACTTTATGGATCGTCGTCATTGAGTGAAATTCGTAAATGGTTGCTTTATTTATCCTTAGACTTGAGATACAAGCAGGTCATGCATGTATGGATTACACCTACTTGATATAGGTCTAACTATCCTGAATAAGGTAGTACAAAAGGGCTATTGTCAGTAAGTGTAGTGAAGTATGTGACTTGACACGTGTAGTCAAGAGGATTTGTTCCTTCAGTTTTGTGTTGAAGCAGATACCACTGGGCCCCTCATTGGACTAATTAAGATGTTTGCATGGCCGTGCCCAAATGAAATCTAGAGATGTCTCGATTTGCAATTTGGTAATCTTAAGTTAGTTGTGAGAATGAGAAACAGAATTGTTAAAGTATGGAATGACTTTGATCCATATCCATATTTAACACGGTGTCGGTAACAAAGGGATAGTAAAGGACTGTACCATTTAAATACACTTTGAGAAACTGTACTTAAATATTTCCGGGAGCATTGGCGTGTTGCTAGACGCTAACCAATGTTATTACCTTTATTACTACGAGCTCAAGTGGGAGCTGTAGGGATATGATAACGTATTAATAAACGTACGTCCGGAAAGTATTTAAGCCTACGGGGTTACACGTCTCGACACTAATGTATTTGTATTAATTAATTAGTTAATTAATATTTATCACGAACATTTAACGAGTTTTCGTTAAAAACTGACAGTTAATTGTTAACAGGGGTGTTAGTTGTAATTAGAGAGAGTTGTAATTTGATTACAATTAGGAAAAGGCTTTGGGATAGGCCTTAGGGCCGAAAATCGTAAAGCCCCTATCCCAAACCCTAACTTGTTTATCAAGTTCCTAAACCCTATAAATAAACCTTATGGGTTTAAGGTTTATTGGCTGCATTTATCTGATAAAGTGCAAAACCCTAATCTCTCTCTATTCTCTCTCTAATTTACGGCAAAGGAAAAGAACCCTAGGGGTTCGATTTTCCTTGTGGTTCGACCAAGCTTTATCAAGGAGAAGAGTTCGTGATCAAGTACTAGCATACGTACATCGGTGTGTCGTGTGTGCGATCGTAGAGGGATTTACTTCAAATCCTAGAGGATCTTCTCTTGCCGAGCTAAAAAGGTACACAACATCTATCCGGTTAATTAGATCAATTCATAGGATTAATTCCGCTGCGTACTCGTGAATAATCTGATAAATAGTTATATAAACCAACAGGATTGTCATGTGAAAACAATCTTTTCTTTTATATATAAGTACTAGGTTAGTAACCCGTGTATTACACGGGTTGAGTTCATTTTAGATATATATAAAAAAACGGTTAAAATAATCAAATTTATTATTTTTGACAAATTGTTCATTAGTTTTCTTAAAATGATCAAATTATTGAGTAAATTTATCAAGTTCACATTAAATTTGTCAATTTTTTTTAAATAGAAATTTAGTTTTGACAAAATTGATAATTATACATAATTGATAATCTATAAATTGATACATGAATGTGGTTTTGACATGTGGCAATGCTGATGTGGACCTTCTAGAAATGAGACATGTGACACTCATTTTAGTGCTTTATTAGGAATAAAGATAAAGATAAAGATGATGATGATAGATATAGATTTTAGAACACATTATATATTTTGCTATAACGGTTATTAATTTTTCTTTCTAAATTCTAGTGTTTTTTTTTTAGTTTAATTTATAAAGGAACTATTAATTAAAAGAAAACTTTTTTTAATATTTTTTATTAAAATTAAACATATATTTATAGAGTTGGATTTTTTTACTGTATATTTTCTACTCTCTGTCTCTTTACATAATTTTTTGCGACAATCAAGATTCACATGAAACTATTAGAAAAAGGTCATTTAATGACGTGTGAATTTGGTAAGGATTTGCCTTACCTTGAGGTCATGGGTTCAATTCCTGACAATGGTGTTTCGTGTGTGATTTAGAGGTAGATTGGAGGGTGTGTTTGCCGTTCAAAAAAATAACGTGTGAAATATTATACACACTGGTTTTATGACGCACAAATGTGAGTGTAATAAAAAACTGTAATAATTTCTAAAATATGAATAGTAGATGACACGGATTTTTGTAAAGAAAGAAAAAAAAAACATGAATGACAGCTCTTAAAATTGCGCGTCATCCCTTGTGTCGCTTTATGTTTTCATTTGTTTTCATCTCTCTCTCCCACAAAAGTTTATTCCCGCTTCATTCTTATTACCTTCTGCCCAAACTCCATACGCTCCATCTTTACTCCATCTTGTTCCGGCCGTCGTTAGCCCTAGATTAATCTTCGAATTTCAAACCTGAGATAATCGCTGAACGATTGGCGATGGAGGTACCATCGAAGACGAAGAACCCTAACCCTAGCACCATTAAAACGGAGAGGAACTCAAAGCGGAAGGAGAAGAACACCGATTTTGAGCTCTGTAAAGTTTGCAAACTCAATCACAATCAAGGTCACCGCCACAACTATTTTCCCAGCCACGTCAAATCTCTCTCGTCATTCATGTCTCGATTTCACTCCAAACTCTCCGATGTACGGTCCTTCTTGAAGAACCCTAGCTTACTTCATCCAGATCCCGCTTCTCGCAATAGGTTTTGGTGCGTATTTTGCGATCCCAATGTTATAGAGCATGACATCTCTTTTACCCGATGAGCAATTATCAGTTTATCAATTTATCAATTTATCAATTTATCACTATCTTATATTTCATACAAGAGATCAGTGTACATATTAAACACTAATAATCTGGTAGAAACTATTCGATTATAATTGCCTTGTTCGTGTAGCATTCTGATGATTCTAGATGTCGTTGAGTAATTGCTTTGTTCGTGTCATTACCTTTATTCTCCCTCTGTTCCGACGATAGTTACAACTCACCATGATGTCTGCCTTAGAAATCAAAACTCAAAAGTAAGTTCAACTACATCATTTCATCAATAATACGTCATTTTTTATTCCACTTTCATAAACTGATATATATTTTGCTTTATTACGGATAATCCGACCAAAAATACATCAAGTTGGAGTTAGTATTGGGGGAGGCCTCATGTATGTACTAATTTATAACCTTTGTTCCAATCTAAGGTCACCTATGTCTTAAATATTATAGTTTTGTTCCAAATTTTTTATTTTTTGTTAGTGCTAAACTATTTAGAAAAGATTGAATTATGGCTTAGGGTTCAGCTAAACCTAATTTTGATTTTGGTTTCGATGTTCTCATAGTTTAGATTCGAAGAAATAAGATTTGGGTAGGAATGTAAGGAGTTGCTAGAAAACTTAGTTTCCTGATAAATGTGAAATTAAACACGCTAACATGGACAAAAACGCCCGTTTATGTTCGTGAATGTTCATTTATTTTAAGACCACAAGACCAGCCCAGTGTAGATATCAGGACCGAACCATCAACTGAAGGACCATCAATCCATTTTGGTTTTCCCTAATTCAGAATCTCAGATCGAGTCTCACTTAATCCTTAATCAATTTTGATTTTCTCTTAAGTAAACATGAAACACCCTATAAAACGATATATATTTAGCCTTTAGCTCAATTAAAAAGATATATTGTATGATTTTGTCACACCCCCATCACAGGCCCTGCTAGGATGCGAGAAGGTTGTGGGACCGGTTTCCCGTATTAGAACACGCAAAAACAAACAGATAATAATAACAACACAGATCAACCAGTCCTTTAAGAACCAATTTCATTCACGGCGAGTGTTGCCTATAGTAAGTGCACTTCCCGTAATATAATGTTCAAATATGGTCCCAGGTAGCCCTAAGACTGGTATCCAATGGAGTTTATATACCTATGTACATAAACCAAACCACAGGTGTGACATCCGAGAATTCCGAGGTTAACTTCCGTTAGACAATCTCCGTTAGTTACATTATAAGTGTTAACTTAGTAACTAATGCTTAACTAGACCGAATACGTCCACGACCTTTGGTTGATCACTGGACTCCACGACCTTTGGTTGATCACTGGACCCGACCACTTGTGTTATGTGTTCATTTATTTTTGGTCATTATGTGCAATGTGATTTTAACGCATGATTTAGTATTATTAATAGCATGACAAATTCATGAATCGTGCTTATCTTGCTTAGAATGTACATTGGCCCCTTTTGGTTGCCAGCGAAACTACCGAGCGAAACTGTAGATTCGCTCGGTAGCTAAACTTTCGATTTACATGCGTTCAGAGCTAGTTTCGCTTGGCCAGCGAAACTGCCAGCGAAACTAGCACCTGATCTATATATTATATAAAGTCCCAAAAACCCTAATTCTTTCATTTACCTACATTACCTTCAAAACACACACACACTCCCATTCTCTCTTTCTCTAAACCTCCATCAGCTGTGAACCACCGGATCTCAGCCTCGAACCATCATCCATCGAGCTTGAAGATCAAACCGTGAGTCCCCAAAACCATTTTTCATGCATATTCTATGTGTTTTCTTAAAAAGCATGACCAAACCTTCATAGAATTGTTTGATCTTCTAGTATGATGCTTAGGAATGATAGATCTAACATAAAGTCTGCAACTTTACGTGTAAAATCATGCCATAATGAAGATTTATGCTAGTTAGGTCATTTTGTGCTTAAAATGTGTTCTTGGTGATTTGATGATGAAAATCCATGTTTAAGGTGTTAAATCTTACTGTTTAATGTTGGTAATTGTTTATGCATGCTAGATATTGAATTATATGAAGTATGGAAGCTGTTAGATTGATTTTTGGGCTGATTTACGAGTTTTCTGCGACCAGCGAAACTGGCTGTTCGCTGGGCGAAACTATATAGCGAAACTATTTGAATATCCTTCCAGCGACAGTATACAGCGAAACTATAGTGTCTCCGTGAAAACTAAGTAGACCTGCTCGAACGAAACTACCGAGCGAAACAACCAAAGACCCCTGAACGAAAGTTCAAACCAGTTTTGAGCGAATCTATGCTAGCGAAACTGTGTCATCAGTTTCGAGCGAAACTAGCTAGCGAAACTGTGTCACCGGGTATTCCCTAGCGAAAGTGCTGCCCGTGCACATAGCGAAACTGGGTAGCGAAACTGTGCCAAGACCAAAACCCAAACTTGTGCAACTTATTTGAATGTTATGCCATGACTTACATGATTATGAAATAATGAAACATGCTTTGATTTCTGAGTTATGTGAACCCTCGTTTATGATCAACCATCGGTGTCGTGTGTCGGTATGTCGTGTCATAGTTCCAACGTGCTATGTTATGGGCCATAGTGACGTAAGTTAAATATTAGACACAAAACTAATACTTAAGACCTAAACGTGTTCTTAGGTCTTCGTTAAGCAAACAATACTTGGATTATTTAGCAAGTGTAGCAGTGCAACCAAAGGTGAGTGTCACAAACCCGTTTACTGTGAGCCCGTTTGGGACACACCGGATAACTTAATGAAAAACAATGCTGACAGCTTTATGAGTGCCATGCACCTCTTTTATGAACGTGAAACCTTATGAGTGCCACGCACCTCTTTGATAAACTTGAAGTGTTTTATGAGAAACACTTGTGGAACTTAAAGAAACTATTTCTGAAATGAAACTGAAAACATTTTGAGATTTATGAGAATCCGGTAAACTGTTTTAATATGGCTAGTGTAGGTTAAAGTCTAAACCACATGATATCACATGATCTCTAAGGATTGCCTTTTAACTGAAAAAGTCCTCAACTTAATTGTGCCATTAACTGTAAAAGCGAGGGGATGTTGGGTAGATCTACTGGAGTTTGACAAACTCCGCCTCGTGACACTGGAGGTGCACGGAGGTACAATATCAGCCTATCTGACCGTGATCCCGAGAGGACACGGGGGAGGCAAAGCCGCGATGACATATGTCCGCAAAACAAAATAGATGATGGCGATGCCACTACAATACTTATTAGTCAGCTTTGGTACAAACTTCCTTAGTGCATGGAACAACGGATTAGCTACCCGCGATATCGGTTGAGCACTTTTATTTTACAAAAGTAGTACATACCCGATAACGCATGTTACGGACATTACTTTTACTAAATCACGCTACTATGATTATGGACTGGTGTATTATCACTGAGCATTGCTTTTCACAAATAAATATTACATAAGTATATGTTGACACAGTTATGATTACGAGACCGGGCCACTGCGTGTCAAGCCCACTGTGAACTCACCAACCGTTAGGTTGACACTTGCGTGGTTTAAACTTTTGCAGATCGCTGAGGAGCATCCGGAGCAGGTTGGCATGGCACATGAAGACGTTTTACTTTTGTTTAAATCAAATTGGGAACTTAAAACAATGATTTTGTAAAGCACGTGGTTAGTGCTAAGACAATGTTTTCCGCTGCGTATTTTGAGACGTTATTTATGACATATATTTGGACTAACTCTGATTCGTTTAGTATTTGTAACTAATGGTTGTGGTCCTGGTTTGCTCGCACCCCTTAACGGTATAAACTCCGTTAGTGGTTATTTGGGGTGTGACAACAGGGATCAATAGCACTAAACATAGTTGTTAGAGCATATTCTTATGCTACAATGTGTCTCGTGTATTGTATCTAGATCAGAGCATGTGTGTGAGTCTTAGTGTCAACTTACCATAGGCTACGTACCAGGCTCCATACCAATGGTATGCTGGCTAGCGTACCAATCGTATGTTGGTTGGTACGCCACGTAAGTGACTTACTATAATTAGTTCGTGTTTGAGAGAGTTAGAGAGTTCTGTCACTTGAGTCACTCTTAAATGTGTGTATTTGAGTGTCTCTCTCTCTCTAGAACTCTTTGTAATCTCAAAGTGAAATCAATAAAGCAAAACTTTATTTACATCGTGTTCATCGTATTGATCGATTCATGCAGCAGTAAGATCCGTCCGTGTACTTACAAGTGGAATCAGAGCATGCTGTGTTTTAATCAATTTTCGGAGTTTTCTAGTGAGAGAAAGTGCGTTTTAAGCATTTTTCATTAATTTTTCTCAAATCTGAGTGTTTTCGACGTCAAACTCGATTGCAAAACGTTCCTAGAGTGTTTTCAACTTTTCATTGCTTACTGTTCCAAATTCCAGTCCAAATTGTCAAAATTCTCAAAAGTCAGTCGAATTCAGTTTGATACGCTGCTGGTACACCAGATGAATATGATGGTACACCCGATGACCCACTGGTATGCTAGGCAATCTTCATAGATCTGTTGGTACGCTAGACGTTGGTACGGAAAGCAATCTTCATCCGTGGTACGCGACGGTTATTTCTGGTCTAGAGGCAGTTACGCCGTACCAAAGTGGTACACTACTATTCACTGGTACGTTGACTTGGTTTGGTCCGGTTCTTGGTACGCAGAGTACACTGGTACGCTGCTTGTAATTGGTCCGTGGTTGGTACGATGAAGATTATTGGTACAGAAGTCGATTATTTGGTACGTGGGCAGAAAAGTGACGTTCACTAAAACTGACGTAACTTGAGTTCTGTTTTGAGTTACGGAACCCAATACTAGCCAAAACGACCGTCTCGACGAGATCTACACTTTTATTGCCGAACAGCTATTACACTCCGTTTCGAACCCAAAATCCGCTTCTAAGACCTTAGTTTTTGGGTTTGAAGTTTTGACATTTGATTTTTAAGTTTAAAATGAGCGATTTTCAAGCATTTTCAGCTGCTCAAACATCAATGAAAATCATGATGAATTATGATAACGAAATAGGAACAACTCAGAAAGTTCCCAAGTTGCTAAAATTGGAGGATTACCATAATTGGAAGAAACGATTTGAAGCATACATTTTTTCGCAAGATGTTGATTGTTAGATCCCGATTGAAAAGGAGTATGAGTATCCACTGCTAAGTGCTATAAAGACAAAGATGATAAGCGATTTTGATTCTGAAGAAATACAACTTTTTGCAAGACAGAAGAAAACTTATAGTTTTCTTACAATGGCGTTGCCTAAAGATTTGATGCATCAATTTAAGAATTATACAACTTCTAAGGAATTGTGGGATGCTATTGCAGAAAGGTGTGAGGGTAATGAGCAATATAAAAAGACCCGAAAGAAAGTTTTGAAGAAGGACTTTGATAATTTTGGACATTGTGAGAATGAGAAAGTGTCGAACTTGATCGCAAGGTTTTCGCATTTAATAAATGAACTTGAAATTGTGCAAGTTGAAAAGGAGAATGATGAATTGAAAGAGAAGTTTCTGAAAGCCTTACCTGATAAATGGGTAAAATATGTTATGATGTTGACTAATGATCCAAGTTACTCAAGTTGGACATTCAATCAATTGACAAGCAAATTACAAGCTCGTGAAATGGAAATGATTGTGAAAAAGTCAGCACATCATTCTGTTCAGAATCCTGAATTGTACTTTGGAGAGAATTATGCTACTGTGAATGCTAAAGCTAAGACTAATTCTAGTTCACGTTTTAATCCTGCTCCCACAGATTTTCTTTCTGGGAAGAGTGAAAATCCTGGTTATTCTTCAGGTTATAGTTTTACCATTCCTGATAAATCAATAAACAAATCCATTCCAGTTCAAACAGCTGAAGGTTTAGCTGAATTGTTTACTTCTTTAATACCATCTTCTTCTGGGTCAATATTTAGTCAAATTGGTAATCTGGTTTATTTGGAGACGACTTAGATAAGTTGGATGATGACCAATTAACTAAGTTAGACTTGGATTGGCAGTTTGCTATGGCAGTTGAAAGAGGAAGAAGATTCAGAAAAACATGGAAAGCATTCTTTTATTCTAGGAGAGAAACTTGGTTTGGATAACTCGAAGATTAATTGTTTCAAATGTTCCAAGATATGACATTTTGCTTGTGAGTGCAATCAATCATCATCTGAAAAGTGTAATTCGGATAAGCATGGCCACAATAAAGAAGCTAAAGCTATGGTGGCTCAAGAAGATTTTGATTGGGATAAACATTTTGCGGAAGAATTTCCAGATGAATCTGCTTTCAAAGCCCCTGTGCAAGTTGAATCCAGTGATTCTGATTCTGAAGTTAGTGGTTATGAGTCAACTTGTGAATTCTGTTCCCAAAAGGAAAGAAAGTTTCGGGAACTGGTTAAAGAAAAAGATATGTTGATTGTTGAAAGCAAAAGGAGGGAAGAAGAATTGGAAAGTTTCATGAAGAACTGTGAAGCTTTTGATGAGATTGTAAAGAAAAATAAATAGGTTGTCAAGAAAAAGGGTGTGTTGATGGAAGAGTTTGTGGAACTTCAGAAAAGATTTGAAGGGATGTGTGTTGAAGATAAAAAACAGATTTTGAAACTGCAAAATGAAAATGCAGAATTGGTCAAGAATGCTGAGAAATGGGAGAAGGAAGCAAAGGGAGTAACAGAAGATTGATGCGTTGTTTAGCAAATCAAAAGCAAAATTGGATTCGCTTCAAAAATCTTATGATGAAATTCAGAAAGCTTATGATGAAGTTACTGCTATGGAAGAACAAAATCAAGAGGTACATTCCAAATTACAAGATAAAGTCACAAACTTGACAAAATAAAACAAGTTGTTGAAAAGGAATGTAGACATTTATAAAGGACAAGTGGATAAAATTACACAAGAAGTGTATGATGTCCATGATAACATGAGAAGAGAAAAGTTTTTGTTCAAAAGAGCTTCAGAACAGTTAGTCGATTCAGAAAAGGCTTTGAGAGATGCACTGAAAAAAGATATCAGATTTAAATGTTGAGGTTTTGGATCTTAACAAGCAATTGAATAATTTGAAGAATTCATATTCTTTCACAAGTTACTTGCGCCAAGATGAGAATTTGAAGAAAGTTTTTGGAGGAGAAGAGTACAATTAGATTCCACATCCAGTTATTCAAACTCATCATCTTGCTGATGTTCACACTCTGATGCAAAGCAAAATTATTCTGAATTTGCTACTGAGAGATTTGACAAGAAGAAATCAAAGTCATCTAACAAGCAAGTGGAAGTGAGAAAGATGAATAGAAGGTGTTTGAAGAAAAAGTTGCTGCTGAGTTGGTACAAGCTAACAACTTAAAGGGTATTACAGCTAAATTTACTCAAGCGGCAAAAGTCGGTTCTTCTGTGTCACATCCCGATGTTCCCGATTACGTGGGCATGTGACGTCATGGGGTCATAGTCGTCGATACAAGGAACGACCTCTATCAGTTTTGTTTACGTTTGAAAACCAAGTATGTTATCAAAGTTGCAGCGGATTGTATAAAATATAACATTGTCCTACAATACTGAAACGAGAACGTTATGATAAGAAATACGATTGTTCATGATTTATTTAGATAGTAAAAGGTGACCATGGCTCCATTCCTAATGCAGGCCCTGTTGTTTGACAGAGTTCCCATTTACACACCGAGAGCGATCTTAGTTACTTGAGAAATACATGAGTTTTGAAAGGGTCAACGTAATGTTGGTGAGTTCACAGGTTTAGGACTCTACAAAATGTATTTGTAAAACAGTTGATGATATACAAGATATTATAATGGTTTTACTCGTCGTTGCATTGATCTACCTGTTCCTTGATTTTAAACACTAACAGATTTACCCACCTATGGTAACTTCCCCTAAGAAATACCAATGGCGTAGAATAACTGACATGTACCTCCAGACGTGTATTCATGGAGTCAGAACTGGAGCGACCAGATAGGGCAGGGGTGTCAACCCAAATAGATCTATTCACTAGTTATCGTTTCGTTACAGGAACTAATTGAAATCAATTGTTGGTAGGATTTGTAACAATATGTTGTATAACAAATTACTATGAAGGGATATGAAAGAACAGATAATCAATAGGGCGTAACAGTTGTACCATAATATCAAGTAAAAAGATTTGTTTGATCATGATCCCCCCCCCCCATAGTATTTAAACAGTTCTAAAAGAAAGGGGCCGTGAGACTCACCTGTTCAAGGTGAATGATCGTGATAGCTGATACGAGGTGTAAGTAACCAATTTCCTAATATTGATAATAATAATAGACATGATTTAGTTCCTTGGTTCGGTTTGAATAACGTTCAGTTACCCAATGATCCTGGTCGAGTCTTGACAACTTATTCCCGTTTCTATGTTTGAAAAACCCGTTCGTAACGTTTATTAGTTGTATAAATATTTAGACTTGCTATGATATTTAAAACAATAAACATATGGATTCGAAGTAAATAATTATTAGTCAAATAATTATTAAAAGATTTGTAAGAATATTTATGTACATATATTTTTATATTAAACGATAAATAACATGTATTATTTATTCAGTTGTTTGGTTTACATTTGGTCCTGCGCTCGTAGTCATTGATAAATAACTATGCGTATAAATTACAAATTATTATTCAAATAATTGGTTTAACTTGTGCAAGAAAATCGATTCGCTTAAGTTATTAAGAAAATTAATAACTTTATGATGGAACTTTGATGAAAATAAAGTTAGTTCATTATCTTCGAGTTGGAATGTATATATATACTTGGTGAAAATAAATGTTTTATTTTCCTTGTATTTGTTACTTTGAAGCATGTTATAATAGTGGGTACTATTATTATTGCGGCTTCGAGAACATTGTTTGATAAAGATTTCTAATGGTTTAAGTTACACAACTTTTAAAACCCAATAATTACTCAAAACATTTATTATTTAACAAACACTTGAATGGTTCAAGGTTGTAGGAAAAATAAGGTTTTGAATGAAACATGGCATAAAATATAGTTAAGCCATTGCGACGAAATAAGATCGAAAGAGTTTTGGTTCGTCGTGTTTGTTTGGTTAACTTCGTTCGATCGTTACAAGTTTGTATTTGTTAGTTTTAAACAAAGATTACTTGTTTATTTGGAAAACATTGTAAGTCTTTTATCAAACCTTTTGATTTATAAAAGAAAGACTAATATTTTTAGAAGATTTTTCGTTAGGTTACGCCTATAAATGGGCTTCAAACCATGTCTTCGTGGCGTTCATTTCATCAACAAATCAAGTCATATAATATCGTTTAAAGCTCGGTTCAACAATCATAACATAAGTATAAGAGTTAAACTAGTTAGTTGTCATTTTTAACTTTGTTTAATTAGTCAACGTAAAAATGATGTAAGTATAAGTTACCATTTCTTTTTAGTTGTTAATTTTTTATTAGTGTTTAAGAGATCTAATGATTTCTTTTAAGTTTGTATAAACATTTTAGGCTTTCGAATGACCATTTTACTAACATAAAATCATAACTATTTCGTGAATCAATCTCGGGTTTAGATACTTGTGGGTATACCATTCGGCTCATCACCCGGTTTTACTAACCACGAGACCCACATTGTGACAATATTAAGCTCCGAGAGCATCTCGTTGTGGTTTGATTCAAGAAATATAAAGAAAAGAAGAGTAAGAAAGTTCATCATTTTATGTGGGTTTTTAACAAGATTATCAAGACTTTATGGATCTTTCGGGTGAACTTTCAAATCAAAGAAATGTAAAGAAAGTGTGACTTAGAGGCTTACAATGAGTAAGCTTGGAGGTGACGGTCGAAGGTGGAGGTGGTGGCAATCGGTGTTGGTGGCGGTGGTTGATGGTGGTGGTGATGGAAGCCGATGATGATGATGGTGTCGGAGTTCGATGGTGATGATGATGGTGTTGAAGGTTGATGATGGTGGTGATGGCAGTCGATGATGGTGATGGTGGCGGTGGAATTAGATGGTGGACGATGATGATGAGAATGGTGATGGTGGTGGCGGCGGTCCTCGGCTGTGACGAGAGAAAGAGGAGGCGGAGCACTCCAGCGGCGGCGGCTGGGGTGGTGCTCGGCGTCCGAATCAGTGGCGGCAGAGGGTTGCGATGGTGGTGGTTGTGAGCTGTTGGCTCGGTGGCAGCAGGTGGTTGGCGATGGGGCTGTGGCGGATGCAGAAGGAGGTCGCCGGTCGTCAAGGGCAGCGGTGGTGGGCGGTCGCCGGCCGAGAGAAGGAAAGGAGGGGTGGTGTGCCTTGCTTGATGCTTGAGGGGTCTTATATGTGAGGTTGAGTGGAAGATTGGTTAAGGAGGAATGGGTTTTGAGTGTGTGCAGGGAGTTGAGTGAGGAAGTGGTAATGGAGGTGGAGTATGGAATGCAATTGGCATGTGGGAAAATAGGGGAAAATATCTAGGATATTTTAGCTAACCTTAGTTAGGTTAAGGTTTAACCTAGGTTAGGACATGAGTTAGTTGATATTTTGCGGGGTTTAGGCAATTAGGTGGTATTAGTTTTATAAAAACTAACAACTTTACCCGAATATATTATAAAACTACAAAATATAAAATGTAGTGTTTCCATAAAACAATCAATAAAAAGTTGATGGAAACTTTGAATGGCCGAAAATTGTAAAAACGGTTGTTGAGCCGGTGTAGTTCATGTCGGACCGGTATGCGGGGCTTTCTCCGATTTTCGCGCGGTTTGTTTCGTTATTCACTAAAATTAGTCGGGATTGATATGTTTGAGTTTTAAATTGTCGGTTGACTTGTCGGGTCATGTTTTTGGGCTTGGTTTGTTTGCTTTGTGTTATTGGGCCGAGTCGGGCCCAATTCGGTATACGGGCGATTCATACCGAATCGTCCTACCGTTTTAGTCAAGACATGTTTCTAAATTAATTACTTGGCTTCAATATTGTTAAATAATTATTGTTTTGGTCGTAAATTAATTATTTAAAAATTTTAGTATTATTTATTTAATTTGCTCGCGTACCGCGTTCAGAAAATAAATAACTGTTTTGATCCGCTTTAAGCTCGAATATTTTACGGTGAAATAACTAAATAAAGTTTTAAATAAAACGTTCGCCCAAAGACTTTGTCGAGTGTCGGTGTGATTTCTCACGACACTGTTTCGGTAAAATATAAAAGTCATTTTATATTCTCAATTTCTTGTTATTAAAGTTCCACCGATCTCGTGGTGAACTTTTGATTTTGTTATGGGTTTGTTCTTCCAGTACAAACGTGGGAATTTGTCAAGGGTGGACGTTTACGTGCATAATATTTACTAATATCACTACTAGTTCACGTTAGGCACATGTATATACGTATATATATATAGGGTTAGGTTCAAATGAGAACTTTTTGTTTTGAGAACTTTTGAGAACTAAATCTCAACCACAAATTTCAGGGGGGGACCACTACAATTCATGGGAGGGGGGATACATGTAAATAAACTTGTGGCTCAAATTAGTTCTTTTTAGTTCTCAAACCAAATTGGTTCTCAAATGATCCTCTCCCTATATATATATATATATATATATATATATATATATATATATATATATATATATAGTCAAAGTATAGGTTTGACCCGGTATTTTCGGACGGGTTGTCACATTCTCCCCTAGTTGATAGAATTTCGTCCCGAAATTTAGTTCTGAGTACTGGTGGAAGTGACATCGTCGAACAGACGGGGGTTTTTCTGATGCATCTGATTCTCACGTTCTTAGGTGTACTCTGGGCCTCGTCGAGAGTTCTAACGTATCCTTACGATGGGAATGCGGCTATGTTTTAAGTCTTTTGACTTCGCAGTCAAGGATTTTTACGAGTTTTTCTACGAAGTGAAGGTTTCGTCAACTTGAGTTTCGTCAAGCGGGACGATGAGTGTTTCATCGGATAAACACTTCTTCGGATTACAGACGTGAAAGGCGTTATGAACACTACTTAACTCGGCGGGTAGGAGTAGTCTATTGGTGACTAGGCTAATTATTTCTATGATCTCGAAAAGATCTATGTAACGAGGGTTAAGCTTTTCTCGTTGCCGAATCTGATGACACCTTTCCAAGGTGACACTTTCAGCATGACGCGGTCGTCCTTTTTGAACTTCAATGGTTTATGGTGTTTTTTCGGCATAGTTCTTTGTCGTTCACTAGCGTCTTTCAGAGGGTTTTTGACTTGGAATGTTTTCTCGGTTGTTTTGAAGATTAGCTTGGGACCTGTTAACTGGTTGTCGTAAATTTCAGTCCAACAGCGCGGTGATCTGCACTTTCTTCCATAAAGTGCCTCGAATGGTGCGGCTTGAACGCTTGTGTGATAACTATCGTCATAGGAGAATTCTGCAAGAGGCAGGTGGTCATCCCAATTGGGTCCAAAGTCAATCACACATGCTCGTAGCATGCACTCGAGTGTTTGGATGGTTCTCCCGTTTTGGCCATCTGTTTACGGATGGTAGGCAGTACTCATGTCGAGGCGAGTACCCAAAGTTTTCTTGAGAGATTGCCAAAAGTTGGCAGTGAAATGACTGTTGCAGTCAGAAGTGATAGAGATAGGCACTCCGTGTCGCGACACAACTTCTTTCATATAGGTCTTAGTTCGCTTCTCCATGTTGTCAGTCTCCTTGATTGGCAGGAAGTGCGTTGATTTCGTTTGTCGATCTACTATTACCCAAATAGCGTCGCATCCAGGTCTAGCTCTTGGTAGCTTGGTGACGAAGTCCATAGATATCTTTGATGGGGTCGTGGGAGTACTCTAGTTCTTGATAGCTTCTACCTTAGAGGGATCTACGTGAATAACCTTGTTATTGATTACTTGGCCTAAGAAATGAACTTCACGTATCCAAAAGTCGCATTTGGAAAATTTTTGCGTACAGTTCTTCCTTCTGTAGTAATTCTAGGATAAGTCTTAGATGTTGCTCGTGTTCTTCCTTACTATGTGAGTAGGTCAGAATATCAACGATGAACACGATAACAAATCTATCCGATTAAGGTTTGTACACATGGTTCATTAAGTCTATGAACACTGCTGGTGCATTGTTCAAACGGTATTACTAGAAATTCGTAGTAGCCGTAGCATTTCCTAAATGCTTCCTCTGATACGTCTTCATCTCTCACTCGAAGTTGGTGATAACCTGATCTTAGGTCAGTCTTGGAGTAGTAGCTTGATCCTTGGAGTTGGTCGAACAAGTCGTCAATTCTTGGTAATGGATAACGATTCTTTACTGTCAGTTCGTTCAGATCTCTATAGTCAGTGCACATTCGAAATGTGTTGACTTTCTTTTTCACGTATAGTACCGGTGCACTACAAGGGGAGTGGCTTGGTCGGATAAATCCTTTATTAAACAACTCTTGTAGTTGGTTAGATAGTTCCTGCATTTCGGATGGTGCAAGATGGTAAGGGGATTTTGTTGATACATGGTCCTTGATCGTCATGTGAAGTATCGAATACAAGACGGATCACACTTTATAGCTGAGGTCCGAACTCCCAGCAAACCTGGAGTTCGGACAGCTCCGAACGTGTGGCCGAACCTGAGGTTCGGCCGGTCGTATTTCAGCCCTATAAATGTGTGTATCTTGTGTTGTATTCGGTAACAGTCTAAGCTTCCGTGTCAAACATTCTCTGTGTACTCTATGGTTAATACAAAGTTCATTTGTATTTACTCTATGTGTTTTACACGTTTATATTGATTTCGTTACAACTAAGTAGAAGATTCACACGCTCACGCACTTTCAAGTGGTATCAGAGCATTTGGTTTGCTCTACTAGTTGGAAATCAGTGTTTTTCGGAGTTTTGAGTTCAAATTCACATATTTACAAAAATGTCAATCATTTTTGAGTTTGTTTGATCGTCTCGAGTGTGCTTTTCGTCAAAAATCTGTTTCTAGATTGTTTCTATCGAGTTTGCTTGAATTCCTGTCGAAAATTCCAG
The DNA here is from genome assembly GCA_039602395.1 of Deinandra increscens subsp. villosa. NCBI lineage: Eukaryota > Viridiplantae > Streptophyta > Magnoliopsida > Asterales > Asteraceae > Deinandra > Deinandra increscens. The sequence goes on along the minus strand of JBCNJP010000024.1, from coordinate 3,585,347 downwards.
TAAAAAACATTGAAAATCAAGAAAATGAGGTCGAGTGAAATCTGTCTCGTTTGAGGTTCGGACAAGCTCGGCATAACCTCTCCGAACTTGAGGTTCGGACGGAGCTCGGTCTTTATATTGGTTCGGTGAGAGTTCGGTGAGGGATCGGTCAGCGTTCAGACTAAATTCGGTGTTAGTTCGGAGTTGTTTGGTTTTTGTTCATCCGAAGGTCTGGTTCGGAGAGAGTTCGGCGTTGTTAAGTTCGGACTAAGTTCGGAGGCAGCTCGGAGGAGGTTCGGACGAGGTTCGGAGTGAACAGTAACTAATTTTTCGAAAATGTCCGATTTTCATGCGTTCGCGGCTATTCAAAATTCGGTTCAAGCTACGATGCAAACAATGATGAATTATGATAATGAAATCGGAACAAGTCAGAAAGTTCCCAAATTGCTCAAATTGGAAGATTATCATAGTTGGGTTAAACGGTTTGAAGCGTTTGTCGATACAAATGACATTGATATGTGGTTAGCTTTCATTGAGCAATATGTTTACCCTAAAGATGAAACTTGTGAACCTATTCTTCAAAGAAAAATGTCATCTGAACAAAAGAAAGCGTATCAAGCTGAGAAAAAGGTGTATGGTACGTTAACGATGGCATTGCCTAAAGAGTTACTTCATCAATTTGCTGGTAACTACACATCAAAAAGTCTATGGGATGCGTTGGAAAAACGATGTGAAGGAAACGACCAATATAAGAAAAGTCGACAAAAGGTTTTGAAGAAAGAGTTTGATAGTTTTAAGCATTATCAAAATAAAACGATTCCTAATCTGATTGCAAGATTCGCTCATCTGATGAGTGAAATGCGTTTGGTGAATCTTACTAAAGAAGAAGTTGATATGAAAGAAAAAATCTTGGAAGCTTTGCCTGAAAAATGGGAGAATTATGTGATGATGATTACTCACGATAAGGAGTTTTCAGGATTGTCTTTCAATGATTTGGTTCAAAGAATTCATGCTCGGGATATGGAATTAATGGTGAATAAATCACTTCTTACACAAATTCAGAATCCTGCAGTGTATCATGGTGAAAATGACTCTACAATGAATGCTGGGAAGTCTAATATTCTTAGTTCTGCTCCTCCTACAGCATTTCTGGCAGGTAAATCTGAAATTCCAAGTTATTCTTCTGCTGGTTGTACTGTGTCAATTCCAAGTTCTTCGACTCAAAGTACATTGTCTGTTTAAACTGTCGATGATTATAATGCGTTCATGTCTGCATTAGTATCTTCATACTTTGGTGTTATCACTGGTTCTGTGAGTAATGCTGAGTTAGCAAATGAAGATTACGATTAGATTGATTATGATCATTTGGAGGAAATGGATCTAAATTGGCAATATGCTATGTTGGTTCGTAGAACAAAGAAATTTTTCAATAGAACTGGTAATAAGAGACTGAATCAGGAAGGGAAGATTGGATTGGACAAGTCTAAGGTGAAATGTTATAAGTGTTCAGTTTATGGGCATTTTGCTCGAGAATGTCCAATTCTGCAGAAAGTAAATTGAAGACTGGTCAGCATGCACATTTAGTTTTTCATCTATCAGATAAAGCTGACAAGGTTGAACAGAAATCTGCTACTCTTGCTCATGATTGGACTAATACATTTATGCATCCAGATGAATTTGCCTGGAATGCAGATTCAGTAGTTAAAAAGAATCATACTTGTTGGGCTATACATTTGAGGCATGAACATTAGGTGTGGGCTTACTTGTTAATGGGCTTAGGTGTTCACGATTGGGCTTTCTTGAAGATTACGATTTTTGGCTTGAATGGGCCGGTTCTTTATGAGTTTATGATTGGGCCTAGGGTTTGTGTAAGGGTACTATATAAACCCAAGTTGTTTATGTTTATAGGTGTTAGTTGTTTACGATTTCCAGCCACCCTCTTGTAATTTCCGATCGTAAGCTTCTATCCAAGAAACTATTTGTGTTCTTCAATCAAGATTTGATCTTTTGGTGTTGTGTTTCACTCATATCAAGTCTCTTTTCATCTACTTTCTCTTGAATCAATCTCGTACAAGGATTCCGCACTTGTTCGAGATCAAAATATCGTGAACGGTTGTTGATCTAAGACCAACAATTGGTACGGGTATAATTGTGAGGAACAAGGCAAGGCTGATCGTTCAAGGACACAGACAGGTGCATGGAATTGATTATGATAAGGTGTATGCACCGGTGGCAAGATTAGAAGCAATTCGTGTATTTCTTGCCGTAGCTACATATCTCAACTTTACAGTGCATCAGATGGATGTCAAGACAGCATTCCTGTATGCTGACATAAATGAAGAAATTTATGTGGGACAACCACCAGGGTTTGTGGATGAGGAACATCCAGATCATGTATATCTACTGGATAAAGCCCTGTATGGTTTGCAACAAGATCCACGCACATGGTATGAGACTCTATCCAAGCATTTGGTGGAGAATGGGTATACAAGGGGAGTGGTTGATCAAACCTTATTTAGAAAGAAGGTGAATGATGACATCATCATGGTGCAAGTGTATGTGGATGACATCATCTACGGATCTACAAATGAAGAATTGTGCACCGAGTTTGAAGAAATCATGAGAAAGAAGTTTGAGATGAGTGATCAAGGGGAGATGAATTTTTTCCTGGCATTGCAAGTGAAACAAGATGAAACTGGAATTGTCATTCATCAAGCAAAATACGTGAATGAGATTCTGGCAAAATACCAAAATGCAGGATTCCAAGCCCATCTCCACTCCCATGGAATCACGGCCTCTACTGACGGTAGATGCGGATGGGGAACCAGTGAGTGAATTCTTGTATCGATCAATGATCGGGTCTCTCATGTACCTAACAGCAAGCAGGCCAGACATCATGCATGCAGTGTGTATGTGTGCACGTTATCAGGCTAATCCTAAACTCTCTCATTTAGCTGCTGTTAAACGTATTTTTAGGTATCTGAAGGGCAGGCCTCGGCTTAGACTTTGGTACCCAAAGAATATTGATTTCCAATTATTTTCTTTCACTAACAGTGACTATGGAGGTAGTGATCTTGACAGGAAATCAACAACCGGTGGATGTCAGTACTTAGGAGACAGACTCATCTCATGGCAGAGTAAGAAGTAACATACCGTGTCTAAGTCAACTGCAGAAGCTGAATATGTGGCATCATCAGCTAGATGCTCGCAGGTAGTATGGATTCAAAATCAGCTAACAGACTACGGTATGGAATTCATTAACACTCCAATTTTTTGTGATAATGCTGCTGCTCTGCAAATTGTCAAAAACCCTGTTCAACATTCCAAAACCAAGCATATAGACATCAAGGTACATTTTATCCGTGATTGCTATGACAGGAAGTTGATTTAGTTGGAAAAGGTAAGCTCAGATCAAAATGTCTCAGACCTTTTCACAAAACCCCCCCCTCGTTCCAATTTTGAAATGTGTGTTGAAGGCCTAAGGATGATTGCCTTCGAGGAATGATCTAATCAAAACTTCTTGTATATAGTTTTGCTTTTGCTTTAAGTTTATTATTTAAAAAAAATGTGTGTTTTTGTTTCAAAAGCCTCATAAAAACAGGGGAAGAAATGTCAATGTTTCAGAAAATCTGAAAAATTTGTTTGAGGTTTTTTTTATGAAGTCTTTTGTTTGCCTTGAGTTGGTAGGAAGTGATATAAATGTCCAAGACAATCGGAGACTGACACGTGTAAGGCTGAAGTGAAAGATTGCTCAAAGATGATTTGTCGGTAAGCTCAACCCAAAACTATGATCATCAATGTAAGTGCAATAAACTTAACTTCTATATATGTTTAGTTTCCCGTCCTAGTTTACATGGTTTAAAAAACTGAGTCCCAGCAAAAATGGGTTGAGAGTGGTATTTACCTAGTATTCACTCTCTCACACGCCATGTTCTGCTGTTATGACAACACCTCAGAAAAGAAAAATGAAAAAAATGAAAAATGAAAAAAATAAAATAAAATAAAAATAATTAGTTTGTTTGGTCTTCTCTGCGTGCTTATGCAGCCGACCTGATCACCAACTGATAATTAGAGAAATAAGTCTTTATCATGACGATATTGTATGGTTCCTCAAGTTGAGGGTTTGTGAATCCTCAATAAACTCTGAGGTTGGGTAGGTTTTGCTATGAACAATTAGGTGTGGGGACGGTTAAACATAACGGTAATTTTGAACCATATATTAAGCACTTCAAAACTGCTTGATGTGAGTTTGTGTGGTCAAAAATTCTGGCAATTGTCTAGAGCGTCGAGTAACAGAAGCTGAAAAAGGTTCCTCAGTCAAAGATATGTCTGGTTTGATCCATGAAAAGCATCAGCTTCAAGGCAAGTATATTTTTATCTCGGTTTTAGGTTATCTTAACTTTATGCTTTTTATATTCATTTTTTTAAGTCTTTGAATATTTTAATTTAAATTTCTTTTATGATCATGATCAGATACTCGGGATATGAGTCTGAGGGGAAGTTTTGCAATTGTCAAATTTTCAAAATCAACATTCCTTAGTGTTTTATCACTTAAATAGAGGTTTGGGAGTTTTTTATATGTTTTGAAATTCTTGAGGGGCCTATTTGAAATTTTCTATCAACAAAACCCCACAACCCCTCATTTCCGATCCACATTTACGATCTCTCTCCCCTCTCTCTGCGTTTCCGATCCCAGCCACAGAAACCCTAACCGCCGCCTCCTCTTCTGAGTGAACAGGACACACCACTACCTTCGCCCTCATTTTCCGAATAGAAAACCCACTTCAATCGACTGCTTTCTTGTCATCTCTTCGGTTTATTCACAGTTTTTTGTGTTTTCTGCTCCCTCGGTGATCATCGTCATCTTTAACTGTATTTCGAGAGGATTTCTTGCATATATGATGAGTTTTGAAGGAAATATTGTGATAATCAATTGAACTTCAAGATGTTGTTAACAAACACAATTGCTCTTTCATGAGTTTAAGTTTGATGCATTTGTCTCGTTTTCTCAGATGGTAGAAGATATGCTTGATGACGAGATTCATTTTTAGAGAGATCATTGCATCCCGGTCTATCTTGATGATCCTCCAGAAAGACATATGCAGCTATTTTATTCTCTGGTAGCAGGATTAAATGTCTGCAAAATTAATCATGCTCTGCGGACGAGTGTGCTGATCGATGAGCAACTTGTTAGAGATTTCTGGGAACTGCAAGAGCCAATGCTGACAAGACAAGAATTACTGCAACCATTCAGAACCGACCAATTGTGATTCTTGTAGAAGACATTCGTCAGGGGTTGAACATTAATGACAGTGCTGAAGATCCAATAGAGTATTCAAAGGCTGCTGTGTTAGAAGGTGCTCAATCCTTAGGATATGAAGGAAAGTTCCCTCCCATTTTCAAGAAGTTATTGCCGCACTACTGGAGGTGTCTGACTCATTACATGCAGAAATCCTTCTTGGGAAGAGAACAAGTTTTGATCAGCTAAACAAACTGCATGGCACAGCATTTGTTGCATTGGCCTCATACTAGAACTTCAATTTCTCAAAAATGATGCTGCTAGATTAGATTGGCAATGCTGACTTGAGCGCCAGAGAACAATTCCTGATGACACCAAGATTTGTGCAGATGGTGGTCATGAAGAAATATCCCATGATAGAAGAAAGAATAGAGATGTTAGATATCAAGTTCATGGATAACGGTGTGTTCGGCTTGCAAACTCATGACAAAAAGGGAAATAATAGCTTTCAAGGGAGACTAGAATGGTCTAAAAGGGGTGCCTTTCCTGAAGTTCCAAGGGAACAAGAGCAAGAAGAATTTGATTCTGAGCCAGAAGTACATCCAGTCAATGTGACAGTTGCTGAAGACCATGATGTGACATCAACTGTTCTAGTGAATGTTCAAGAAGAAGCAGAGAATATCCCGTCTGATGAGGAAAATGTGATGGATGACATCTTTCCTGAGCATGAGAACCTAAATGATGACATCTATGGGGATCTGGGGCCCATCAGTCACAAGAGAGTGAGGAATGACTTGAACTCCTCTTCCAGCAGTGGTTCAGTTCCACAAGAGTTAGATGTTCAATTTGAAGTGGAGGATGTTTTTGAAGAGCCAATTCCTGTGCGTGAGCCATCACCAAGGAAGAAGTCAGATCCCAGAGCCATCAGATTCAAATTCCAGAAAACTACCTCAAGCCTGATGGTATTTGAACCTACACATGTCAATGCACAAAATGTTGATGCATCTGAACCTACCAATGAAAAGAGCACACCCCAGGCCGATCGTCAAGTTAATGTACCAGAATCAACTCCCATACAGACTGAAAGTCCTCTTCTAAATGAACATAGCCCAGTTCTTGAAGAAAGGCAATTTCAGGAGGTTGACAACACTTTTGTAGAACCCAGTCCAGTAAGAGTAAACTTCTCTACTGAGTCAAGTCTGCCACCAACTATTCCAAACTTCCGACCTTTTCAGGCTGCCGTCGGAGCATCTGATCTCCCAATTGAGATGAGGTTAAGTGCTGATCCTCAAATTAATTATCTTATGTCTCAAAACAGAATGCGTCAAAATGAGATAAAAGCACTTAAAAATGAAAACAAGACTTTGAAAGAGAACGAGGCTGCTAACAAGCTAAGGCTTAAAGTTCTTGTATGAAACCTTGATGGATCTAAAGAAGAAGCATTCAGAGTTGAAAGGTGTTGTTGAATCAAAAGCATCTGGTGACCATGGTCAAAGCTCATCTCAAGGAATTCAAGATATAAGTGCAATACATGAAGATGAAGGAGATGAAACAATTGAGATGTGTAAGTATGTTCATGGTGGAAGATTTATTTCAAAGGCTCCTGAAGGACAAGTCAATTGGTTCAAAGAGTTCTTCAAAGGTCCTACCTCTACGCTGTACTCCATAGATGTGGGAGAGAGTGAATTAGACAAGAAGGGGAGCCGGGAACCAATTCTGTGTTAGTATTATGATGCTGAAAAGGAATTATTTGCTGTGGTGAGAGATGGATATAGTCCAGCCGAGTACTACCAATCAAGAGGTCAATTCCACTCATGGACTGAAACAGAGTTAAAACTTGCTGAGGGCAGCGTTCATTAACAAGTGGAACAACAATCATGGTAATCTGGTTCGCAACAATTTGATAGCTCAGGTGGAGGAAAACTTTGCAAACTTTGATCTGAAGGCTGCAAAGTGGGTTGAAACCAGAACAGAACCTGTCACCGATGAGCCAATTGGTGAATGAGGTGTCCTCCCACCAAACGAACTCGAGTTATCAACATGCTCGATGAAATAGAAGACCATACGTTTGTAAATAATTTTGATAGCTGGTATTTTGATCCTACAACGTATGAGGTGGTGGTTGTGTGCAAGAAGCAAAGAGAGTTCCGCATGTATGATCCCATTGATTTGCTAAGATTCGGAGAGAATGATATCAAGCTCCTGGCATCCCGTCCAATACTTGGTGATGAACATGACATGGCAAATGCTATACGGGTGGGTATGTTTCATGGCACGGAAAATCTAATTGTGGAGAAAGGTTGGTGGTCAAGGAAAGAAGCTTATATGTTCAGATTTGATTTATGTCTTCCTTAGACAGTCTAATGGTTCATGCTTAGGGGAAGATTGTTGGGCTATACATTTGAGGCATGAACATTAGGTGTGGGCTTACTTGTTAATGGGCTTAGGTGTTCACGATTGGGCTTTCTTGAAGATTATGATTTTTGGCTTGAATGGGCCGGTTCTTTATGAGTTTATGATTGGGCCTAGGGTTTGTGTAAGGGTACTATATAAACCCAAGTTGTTTATGTTTATAGGTGTTAGTTGTTTAAGATTTCCAGCCACCCTCTTGTAATTTCCGATCGTAAGCTTCTATCCAAGAAACTATTTGTGTTCTTCAATCAAGATTTGATCTTTTGGTGTTGTGTTTCACTCATATTAAGTCTCTTTTCATCTACTTTCTCTTGAATCAATCTCGTACAAGGATTCCGCACTTGTTCGAGATCAAAATATCGTGAACGGTTGTTGATCCAAGACCAACAATACTCCAATCTCAATTGCTTTAACTGTTCAACATGCTGATGATGAAAGTTTATTAACTGAGTCTGATACATCTTCTAGTGTGTCTTTGATTCAAGAAGAAATACCTAAGACTTCTGAGAATTCAAAAGATAACGAATTGAAATGTTATAAATGTGAGAAGTTGCTCAAGGAAATTGCAAGTTTTGAACAACATCGTCAAATTTCAACTGAAGAAATTGTGGTGTTAAAGAAAGAGTTGGAGGATTTTCAAAAGAAATATTATGAGTTGGTTCATATACATGAAGATGTTTTGAAGGAAAAGGCTCAATTGGCTAAAGAATGTGAACAAGCCAAAGCTGAAGCGTTAGACGCAACTGACTATTGGTTGGGGTTTTAAGCCATAGAGTGCTAATGCTAAGGAGGTTCCAGCTTCAAAACCACAAAATTTGAAGAAAATCAAGCTAAATCAAGTGAAGAAGGAGGTCTTCAAGGCTGAGAAGGTTCAATCCGAAAGTTTCTACAAGCTCAAGGGTTCAGATCAATTGTTTTCTGATCAAGAATTTCCCCTTCATTGTGTTGATGCACGGAAGTTTTCTGAGGTATTTGTCAAAGATACTGCTTTAACAACCATGAAGAATCAAAATGCAAAATTTTCTACTCATGGTTCTAAGTCTAAAATCCCAACATCCAAATGGATACATGATCACATAAATCAGGTATATGATTCTACTTTTGATCATTTTAGATATATTCATGTTTGTAAAAGTATGCAGGCACCTAAAAGGTGGGACAAAGTTCATCGCTTATGCTATATTTGCCGCCAAAAAGGGCATATGGCAAAAGCTTGTCCAATTCCTGCTAATTCCAATCACAAATCTCAAAAGATTCCAGTTTTTGGTAAACCTTCCAAACCAAAGTTCTTTGATGAATAAGATAGATTTTTGGATGAATGTGAGCCTACATTCTTTCTTAAACAAAAACGTTTTGTTCCTATTTTTCAAAAGGTTCAAAATGTAGGTTCTTCATCATAGTCACATATGATTCATCAAAAACTGAGTTACCAGAACAACAACAACAATGGAAACCTAAGGTGGTTTCGAAGCAAAACAAGGACACTGGTCCACTAGAAGCCCTTTGCTTCGGGTCATTATGAGCTAATCAGTTTGACCAGTGTGCATGTACTTCTGGAAGACCTATCGGTGATTGCAAAGTTACTGATGGAGGAGTATTCTGCTTAACTTAAATTTCATGAAATATTTTTCTAACCTGCAAGTTTTCTGAAATTTTAAACAAAAAGGTATCCGTGTTGGTTGATCAATTTTCTTTCTTTACATTTCATTTGTGTTTGCAATAGAAAATTGACAAAAGCCAAAATTAGTGTCTTGTTTTTGTAAAATAAAAAATCCAAAAATAAAGTTTTTCATTTTAAGGGGGGAGAATTGCATGTAAGGGGGGAGAAATTAAGCAAATGCATGTTATGGGAAGAAGATGAATACATGGAAAATATATAGTGAAGGTGAATACATGCAAAAATTGAATGTAAGGGGGAGAAATTGAGCAAATGCATGTTATGGGAAGAAGATGAATACATGCAAAATATATAGTGAAGGTGAATACATGCAAAATATATAAAATTTTGAGAAATTGATCATTGGGAAATAATGGTACATTGGCTTACGTATCTGATTCATGGATAGAGTAGATGAAAAAGCCATAAGATCATTGTTTGATATGCTTGGTAGACTCGGCAATTGAGAAAGTATTCAGATGTGATATACACTAAATACTAATGCTTGACCATATGGATAACATCTTGAAGCATATTTCATGACAAAAATAGAAAAATAAGTGTGAAAACAAAATGAGAAGTCACTGTGTATACATGTGTTTACTTTGTAAATATTTAAACTTGTTTAATTTTCTTTATTTTGTCAAACGATTGGACTTTCTTTGCGTATCGAAAGATCGACCTGATTGTTGTTCGTTTGACGTTCTGCTTTATTTTCTTTGGTGTTTCGTATAACTCATCGGACTTTCTCTGCGTGTACGGGAGTACCGACATGATTGTTGTTGAGTTATACAATTTCAACTTGTTTTATTTTATTATTTTGTTAAATCCGGGGCCTTATCTGCGTACCGAAAGATCGACCTTAAGGTAGATGATTTAACGTTCTTATTTCTTTTTGCATGGAACACAGTTGATAATATCATGAAAGTATTATGCTTTAAAATAATTACAAATGTAATCACATGAGAAAAAGAAGTAATCACACAAGGAAATAGAAAATGTCTGAATATGTCTGATAGTGTGGGATACATTGGTCAAAGCAAAATCTAATCAAAACTTTAATATATCCAGATGTTATGAGTATGATTCTGTCTGAGTTTAAAATGGACAAATTATACCGGAAATCAGCATGACTATGTGTTTCATTTAGTTGTAATTGAAGTGTAGTTCAGTGCGCCATGATCAATATGATCCTGTATAGTGATCTTTCTTATACCAAAAATAGAGTTTGTTTCAGTATTGCAATTTCATTTCATTTCGGAAAAGTACAAAAAGAGTTTCGGTGTGTTTTAGTATAAGTTTGAAAAATCAAAAAGATTTTAGGTTTGTTTTGATATAAACTTTCTAATAGCCAAAAAGATTTAATTTCTGTTTTATTTTCGATCTGATCAACATGTGATACAACTCAAATTTTCAAAATCATATCTTGGAGTGTCAAAGAGACGTTTTGCGCCAAGATTATTTAAATTTTGAGCAGGTTGCTAAGTGAAGATGTTATCACAACTTCAAGTCTTCTGAAGCTGTTGATAGAGACACAGATACATCAGACATCGTCAGGTATTCAAGATCAAGCTTCTATCAAGTTGAGGAAAAGTTTGTTCAAAGATTTATTTCATTGGATTAACAGATTCTGTACTTGAGGGGGAGTTTGATTGAAGATACAGTTTTGATGATGTTAATAATACTACACACGACGAGGGGGAGTTTGTTGATACATAATATGTGTGTCGTGTGAAGTATCAAGTCAAGACAATATGAAGATTAAGACAAAGGTTTGCTCCCAGCCGAACTTGGTCCGAACCTAAGGTTCGGATCAGGAGAACTTCCAGTTTGCTTGGGGTTCGGCCAGTCGACTATATATAGTTGTTTTGTGTTTGTAATTCGGGATTGAGCGTGTGAGATTTGTGCTTAAGTGTGTGTTTTTCATGGTGTTTCTCTGAGTCTCTGTGCTAAGTGTTTCTGAGTTGTAGTTGTCACACCCCCAAATTAACCACTAACGGAGTTTATACCGTTAAGGGGTGCGAGCAAACCAGGACCACAACCATTAGTTACAAACACTAAACGAATCAGAGTAAAGTCCAAACATTCATCATAAAACAGTTTAAAGGTTTGCAGCGGAAAGAAAAACATGAGTTTCTTAGCACTAACCACGTGCTTGAATTACAAAACACAAATTGTTATTCAATTCCCAAATTAAGTTCAAAATGAAATAGGTAACTTCGGGTGCCATGCCAACCTCCGGTGGATACTCCTCAGCGATCTGCAAAAGTGAAAACCACACAAGTGTCAACCTAACGGTTGGTGAGTTCACAGTGGGCATGACATGCAGCGGCCCGGTCTCATAAGCGTATGTATCAACATATAAATAGGTAATAGTTTTGCAAAACATTTGCCAAGTGTTGAATTATCGAATATGCACTAGTTAAGTAAAGATTAAAGCGGTCAACCGATATCGCGGGTAGCTAATCCGGTTTCCATGCACTAAGGAAATTCGTACCAAAGCTGATGTAACAGAGTTCGGCATTTGCCGATGGTTTGTGCCTCCAGTTGTGTTCCTCATGGGACCCACAACCAAAATAGGCTGATATTGAACTCCGTTCGGCCTCCAGCCGGTTGGCTACACATTTGTGTACCGCGGAGCAGGGTTTGTCAAACCCTCAGTAGATCTACCCAACATCCCCTCGCTTCGCAAATTAATGGTACTAAATTGTTGAGGACTTTTAAGTTTTAAGGCATCCTTAGAAATCATGTGATATCATTGGTTTTGACTTTAACCTACACTAGTCATATTAAAACCGTTTATTCTGGATTTCATTTGAAATCCTAAAAAGAGTTTAAGTGTCAAAATGGTTGTTCCGGATTTCATTTGAAATCCCAAATGAGTTTAAGTATTAAATAGTTGGTTGCGGATTTCATTTGAAACCCCAAGGATGGACAGTTGCAAGTGTTCCCATAAAACACTCCAACTTCCATAACAGATATCCCATTTGGCGATACCTCAAAATGTCAGCGTTGTTTTCCGTTAAGTAAATTCGTTGTGACCCAAACGGGCTCACAATTAAGGGTTAGTGAAACTCACCTTAGGTTGCTCAGCTTACACTTCAAATAATCCAATTATGATTGCTAACGAACACCTAATAATCACATTAAGGTCTTAGGTGTTAGGTTGTGTCTATACTTTAACTACGTCACTATGGCCCATAACATAGCACGTTAGAACTACGACACGACATACCGACACACGACACCGATGGTTGATCATAAACGAGGGTTCACATTACACAGAAATCAAAGCATGTTTCATTATTTCATAATCATGTAAGTCATGGCATAACATTCAAATAAGTTGCACAAGTTTGGGTTTAGGTCTGGCACAGTTTCGCTACACAGTTTCGCTAGCTAGTTTCGCTCGAAACTGATGACACAGTTTCGCTAGGATAGATTCGCTCGAAACTGGTTTGAACTTTCGTTCATATAAGGCACAATTTCGCTAGATAGTTTCGCTCGAAACTGATGGCACAGTTTCGCTATCTAGTTTCGCATCGAAACTGATTTGAACTTTCGTTCAGGAGTCTATGGTTGTTTCGCTCGGTAGTTTCGTTCGAGCAATACACTTGGTTCACAGGCGACACTATAGTTTCGCTGTATAGTGTCGCTGGATGAAGATTCAAACAGTTTGCGAAACTACAGTTTCGCCTAACGAATCTGTCAGTTTCGCTGGTCGCAGAAAACTCGTAAATTTGACAAAAAATCATTCTGATGGCTTTCATACTTCATATAATTCAGTATCTAGCATGCATAAACATTTACCAACATTAAACAAGCAAATTTAACACCTTAAACATGGATTTTCACTATCAAATCTTCAAGAACACTTTTAAGCATAAAATGACCTAACTAGCATGAATCTTCATTATGGCATGATTTTACACGTAAAGTTTCAGTCTTTATGCTAGATCTAACATTCCTAAGCATCATATCAGAAGATCAAACGATTTCATGAGGATCTAAGCATGCTTTTTAAGAAAACACATAGAAATGCAAGAAAAATGGTTTTGGGGACTCACGGTTTGATCTAGGATCCGAATGGATGAGTTCACCAGCTGAGATGATGGCGGCTCGTGGTGATTCTTGGCTGACCAGAAATGGTTCTCAAGGGAGAGAGAGGATGGAGAGTGTATGTGTGTGTTTTATGGTGGAGTCATGCAAAAATGAAGATTAGGGTTTTATTTTTATTTAAATACTAAGGCTTGGTGGGCTTATCATTGGGATTTGGGCCCCAATGATCAGCAAGTGATTAGCCCATGATTAACATGTATGCATACACTCTAATTACTTGATTAATCATTAAACTAGGCAATTTAAACAATTTATCACATAATCAAGAATTTACAATTTGTCATGCTATTAATAATACTAAATCGTGCGTTTAAATCACATTGCACATAATGACAATAAATAATTGAACACATAACACGTATGGACGGGTTCGGTGATCAACCAAAGGTCGTGGACGTATTCGGCCTAGTTAAGCATTAGTTACCTAGTTAATACTTATAACGTAACTAACGGAGATTGCCTAACGGAAGTTAACCTTGGAATTCTCGGATGTCACATCATCCCCTTGTAAATGGAATTTTCGTCCCGAAAATTATTCTTGCGTTGTAGCGTTCGCAGCCTCGGCTGTCGTTGTTGCTGTCGTTGCTGGGGAAAGAAAGCAAAAGTTTTAGGGTCGCCACAGTAGTTGTTTGTTTGATCAATAAAACAACTCTTAATTACATGTTTCGTATCCATAAAACAACTCTTAATTATGTGTTTCATCAAGGTTCTAAGTCATACCCCATTCCCATGTTTAGTCATTTGCTAGCCAACACAACATATAACAATCAAATCGCAAGGACTCTAGCCAAACCTAACATGCTCACGATCTTCTAAACATGCAACAAACCCCTCACAATCACGGATCCCCTCGGTTCACATTTAAAGGATAGCGTAATGAGATAGTATGCACTCAATTGACTAATGTGTTGCTTCACTATCAGAAGCTTGTACAACTCTCGAACCTCCATCATAATTGCTATAACATGCATCCATATCAAAAGGACTTACAATGGGTTGGAACTTGGCTAGGTGTAGGTTGTGGAATGGGGATATTTGAAGTGGCTCAAGTGATTCAACCCGACTTATTCATTACATGAGAAACAAACAACTAATATCTACACTATGCTAAACAATAACTTCACATTCTTTTTGCAGCATCATATTTCAATCAACCGATCTCATATTTTGCCATTTTTTCATAATTTTTCCTCTTTTTTTTTGATGATGATATAAAAAGCGTCGAACGCTTAGATTACACAATGAAATATAAAAAGTTTCACTAACTACAATATTTAACATTTATCTATAAATGGAAAACGAACTATAAGCCGGATTGAATACTAGGGGTAATAAGATGAGTGGAATAGGCTCATGTGGTCAATTGATAGGTAATAAGCACAAAAATGGTTTCTAATGGACACAAACCCCCTCTCCTCACTTTAACCAAGATCATATATATAATGCATGAGGTCCCAACCCCCAAATCCCACACTCGCACACATCCAGACGAGGCTTCACCTAAATGCCTAAATCATTTTCACATGCATATGAAAGCCAAGACCTCGGAACGTAATAGTTGCACAAGTTCTAAAGTGATAAACACTTAGCCACACTCAAAGAATAAATATTTCTATGTTAATCAAGAGTGTAAGGCTCTAAGCTCACAAATTTGTGGAATTAGGTTGCCGACTTCTTGTATGAATCCAACCGGAAGCATGTTAACCTTAACGGAAATCCTACCAATCTAGCTAGGCAACATTGAGCATATAGAGGGAATCACGACCATGACAAGGAACCAAGACTCTCAACTCCACCAATCGGGCCTCTAACCAACATAATTTTTTTTTTTAAAATTTGGGGCCAAGAGTTGCAACAAAATTTTCAAAAATTCCCCCATCCCCACACTTGGGGTACATTGTCACCAATGTATGGTTTTAAGGTCTTTGTAAGGATGGATACAAACACAACTCATCATCATTCAATTTTCTTTCATCAAACTGTTTCAATAAAATATTATTACAACTTTTCTTCTCGTTATTACAACTTTTCTTCTCGAATGCAAAAATTTCAACATAACACCATATTAAGAACTCCACCATCATACCACTAACCCAACACACAAGTAACTAAACAATTTAATGAACTTAAAGCACACAAAATTAAGACTCCACCAACTTTCAGAACCACACGCCAAAATAGATAAAGAAAGAAAGAAAAACTAACACTAAAAACTAAAAAAGATAGGGAGAGAAAAAACCTTTAATAATATATCGGCTAAGGTGGGCTGAAAATATGTGTGAACATATCATTGAACTCTCCAAATCCAAAACCACCTGCTTCTCCTCCCTGCTGCTGCTGTGGTGGTGCCTGAGACTGCCCCGGATCGACCCATGAGGAATGATGCATCGGTGGAGTGGGATATGTATTACTCCCATCGTATGGTGGCAATGTGGTGTAGTCAATCATAGGAGGATCCGGTACCACCTCCTGACCAGCATGTCAGTGATTGTGCATCCTTCTCTGCTTGTCATCCTCATATCTGTGGTTTATTTCTTGTTGGAAAGCGAAAACATGAGCAGGGCTCCATGCCTCATGTCGATCGTGTACTTGTTTGATTGCCCTTTCTTGACTCGCCCCCACTCGTGTGGTATGATCATACGACACACGTGCTAGCTCTGGCAAAAAAAAATATAGTGATCTAGACGGGTGCTCCTAATAACCTTGCGCATGTCGTCATCAAATGCCCAATTTGAACCCAATGTCATCATATCATACTCCAATGACGCTGACGGCCTTGGAACCCGGCTAGAGCTAGTAGCTCTAGCAGCAGCAATAGAAGCATCAATATCCAGTTCCGGGTGATCTTCATGCTCATTATCTTCCTCCACTGCATCCCCATATCCTGTTTCTCCCTCTTCAACTTCTCCTTCTTCCCCGGAGTCTTCCTGATTGCTCTCTTTCGACACCGACCATTTCCGATTGCCTCTTAGTGTCTTCAACACATGGTGCATGTCACCATCCACATACAACCAATTACCCCCCAAGCTCTTCACATTGACGGTGTAAACCTCTTGGGTTTCGCCACCGACTCACTTGTTATTACACTTGCCCGCTTAAGTAATGCCATAATTAGTCAGCAATGGGGAACAATCTTTCGATCAATGCTATCCCTGCTTAACCAGATGTTATAGATCACCAAATACCTAAACGATACCATTGGTTTTCCACGTATCATCGCATATAAAATTGGTACATTTGAATAACGCACCTCAGCCTTATCCCCTCTGCAGGGAATGATATTGTGTTGCATGAGTAAGTGCAACAACTTGGGCTTCAACTTTAACTCCTCCCTATGAAGCTTCTTCCTATCTGCACCAGCCATAAACAATTCATCAATCATCATATTCCAAGTTGACTGTTTTTCCGTTTGGAAGTAAAGATCTTCTAAATCCAGGATACACATATTTCTTGGTCCCCTTGCTATCAAACTTGGCAATTTCATTCAGTGTATCAAACGACATTGTCACTTTGACATCGTTCACCCAACCTTCCTGTTTTATCTTTGATGGAGCATTTCCCGAGTGCAATGTCAATGTGGCTACCCAATCTTCAATTTCGTCCATGTATAACCGCTTACTTTCTCTATCATAGCACTTTAAAGCTGCTTCCCAACCCAATGCTTTGAACTTTTTAATAACACTAAAGGGCTTGAATTCATCTTCGGGTATATCCTTCTCACAAATGAAACCAGGGGTTTTATCCTTTGAAGAATTCATCTTATATCTAAATAATTGATCTTGCAAATTCGCGAGTTGTTGAGACAATGGTCCAGATTTCCATTTACGCGTTACTAAGACCCTTTCTTCTTCGGCTGCCTCTTCTTCTTGCATGTCCCTTCGTTGCCTTTGAGCTTCAGGATTAGGGTTGTGAGAAGACTCAGCTGGTTCTTTTCCTTTGCCTTTAAATAATCTTTTCATCTACACACAAATCCCCACACTTGCTTGTAACTATGGTTGTGAGTCTTTAACCATCAAAATCCAAACCACTAAGTAAACCATAAGCCAAGAACAAGCCAAATTGGTAACTTCACTAACCAAAACTCTGCATTTTTGTAGGTTCATGTCATAAAAATCACAACCATGTCAACAATGTAGCATACCAACAACAATAGAACATCAAGTTCATAAATCACAAGCAAGTGGGTAACTAGAAATCACAAGAAAATTAAGCATATACCTCTTTAATAATGCATATCAACAAAAAATAGAGGAAAAATCATACCTTGAAGTGTTGAATGGTAAAAGATGAAGCCTTCTTGCACAACAATGGAATTAAGCACAAAACCCCCAAAATCCTTTATAGTTTCCGGAATTTGTAACCTTAGAAAAATGCTCCAAACAGCAAAATCAATGAGAACTAAGTTGAAATTAGTACTCCTCTCGAAAATATAATCGGGTTAGACTCAAGAATCACTTGATTTGGGTAAGATTTGAGGAGATGTTGGGCATGGAGATTTAGGGTTCTTTAGAGGAGATGGGGAAGAAGAAAAGTGAAAAGATGAATGAGTGGTGGTGATGTCGATGGATACAACTTTTTGTGAATGATTTTTATTTTTTTATTAAATGCTAAAAATAATTTAGAAAGAGACAAAATAAAATGACAGCCTTTGCTGGTCCACCGTAAGCTACGCTGCCAGTGTAAGCTACGGTGGAGCTGGGTTTTCATTTCTTCACCGTGGCTCAGTACGAGGCTAGTG